>VXBL01002121.1:120379-229314 GCA_013400195.1 Aramus guarauna | reverse complement strand
TTTTTTTTTTCTCTCTCTTAATTATGCAGTTTTAAAGCATTTCAGATCATTAATGAAGGCCTTGGCTTCTAATAAAATAAAATAAAAAACACAGCAATGAATAATATTAAACATTTACTAAGGTAAACTCGGAATACTTTTTAAGGCACCTGAGATAAATGGTGTCTAGCAAAATTCACTTGGGTAGTATTTTTATTAAAAGTTCCACTTAAAATACTGTTTCTTTGGTTGAAATGGCTTGGCAGGAATGTATTGTTAACTTTGCAGCCTTTTCTAAGCCAGAAAAGACGACCTACATTTGGCTTCATCTATAAAGAAAGCTGATAATGCTTCTTCCGTTAGATCTACTTGAAATGTCATGCATGGTGTCTTTCCCCGTATTTCAGAATTCACGCTTAAGAACGTGAACGTGTGACTCAACAGAAACTACCGAAAACTCATTTCTACTGACATTCTAAGTTCTTCCACTATTTTGTTTGTTTGCTTGTTTGGTGGTGTTTTGGGTTTTTGGCTGAAAAGTAGACGAGAAACCGCCTTTGGATTTCCACTTATCATTTGGAACAGGAGTGAAGAAATGCATCGAGTCCAGGTAAACATTGACTGCATGACTCAGTGTGCTACACAGCAGCCAGATTCCTCATGTTTGTGCAGAAGAGACATTCTGGAGAAAGTTTTGGAGCAATTTTTGCACTGGTATTTCTTCACATCCGAGTGGGTCTGCAGATGAGCCCTCAGATTGGATCTGTCTGCAAAAGCCCTGTTGCAGTGAGGACAGGAAAACGGCTTCTCTCCTAAAAAGGAAACATCAAGGAAAAAAAGAGGATAAAGCTTTAAAAAAGAAGTACACGTTTAGGACACGTAGAATGCACTTTTATGAACAAATGAACAACTGGAAAGGATTTGTTAGGATCAAGAACGTGTTATAAAGTTAATCAGGCCACAGATACAACAGCTTTCAGCACTGCTGACTGTACTTGCAGAACTCGGTCTTTTCAGAAGGTGCTGCTAAGCGCAGCCTCCGAAGACAAGCTGCTGACACCTTCTGCATCTACAGGTGCAGGCAGTACTTGTAGGCTGGGCTCCTCCCAACATTGTCAAATATTTTCATAGTGCTTTTCCTGCTTAGCGCTGTGTGAATTACTGGAGACAACGGCTTTGACTGAAAAGCAGCAAACAGCACTGCAGACATTACATTGTACCCAGCGTTATGCTGAAAATCAAGTTTTTGCCTCAACAGAATAAAAGGCTGCTTTGGTGACCATGTGTTGCTAATTCATAAGGGCTTGAGATAACGCGTGCAAAACTTGCCAATTGCTTACGGAGTCAGAAAGCAGCCCCTCATGCATTGCCTTTCTGTTTTGCTGCTTGATTTCAAAGTCAGATGGAGCCTTCTCAAAGTTACCAATTTCCAAAGCCTGAAAGTTAATGTAAAATCCTTAAAGCAAAGCCTTCAGCTAGTGGAAATGGGCTAAATCACCTAAAATTATCAAGGGAGCAATGCTGATTTATGCCAGTATCTGGCTCACAGCTACAAGACCATGCTACACTCCTCTCCCACCCACCCCCCTGAGAGGGAGAATTTAGCCTTTTAATGATACATTTGAAATTCTGCGGATGCATTTCAAGGTTAGTAAAGAAACACTGCTGTTTTTTGCACCTGTGGGGGAAAAAAAAAAAATCAAAAAGGCATCCTGATGTTACAGCAACAAGAAACTGCAGTCATAATGGTTGTTCTTACCAGTGTGAGTTCTAATGTGTCCTTGAAGTAGCCAGGGTCTAGAGAAAGCCTTGCCGCAGATCTTGCAGACACAAGGTAGCGTGTGGGTCCTGATGTGCATCTTAAGTGCTCCCAGGCTGACATACTCCTTGTCACAGTACTTGCAGCTGAATGATTTCCTAGACTGGGCATCACAGTGCAGCTGCTTATGTTTGGCCAAGCCAGAGAAAGTTGAATAGGTCTTGTTGCACAAACTGCACTGAAACTTTTCGGCTTCAATTGCATGGGGGTCTGAAAGCTTGGACTGGATTCTCTCTTCTTCATCGCTAATGGGACTTTCTGAACCACTGTGATCTTTGGAGGAGGTGTCAGAAGGTGGAGGTGGGCTGACTCTTCCCAAAGATGAGGGGTATCCAGAAAGCGGAGAGAGGTCGTTGGGTAATGGAGACGGTAGCAGCCCGGTTGTAGTCCACACAGTAATGGGATTGTAAGCTACTGAGCTCAGGATCTCTGGCTGTGGTATGATAGGGACTGGATAGCTTTCATACAGGTATGGGGATATAATCACTGGAGAAAGAAGAAAATTTGCAGGTAAGAGAACCAAAAAGTATTTCAAAAGGCAGCAGAATTAACATTTTGGGGATTAAAAGGTGCATAAATTAAACACTCAGTATGGTCATCTGAATATAAGCAGGATTAAGGAAATGCTATTTCGTACATGTATTCTGATGGGTAGAGACAGTGCCCTTGAACAGACAAATTACAGTCGGAGAGTCTCTTCAAGGCAGCATGCTGTTTCTAAATCTGTGCAGCCTGACACAATGAAGCGGTGAAACGTCCTGAAGGATTTCTATAAAAGTTTCAATTCTACCACCAACAGACACAGAACAGGAAAACTCCGAATCCTCTCTAAGTAACCACGTTCAAGTGGATGAGCAAACTTTATGATTCATTCTGGGCAGCATTGCCGTATTTCTCAAAACTCCCTCCTTGGAAGCAAAAGTAAAAAGAGCTAGCAATGAACTAAGCCATTCCCTCAAGCCCGAAAAGCAATCCCACCCCTCCTCATTACTGCCACGCAATGACTGCGACCTCAGAAGCAACGCGGTGGCATTAGATTTCATTTTGCTACCTGTATGAGTGTCCAGTTCGCTGTAATTCGGTTTCTTGGATGAATTGAAATGTTTCTTGACCAGGAAGGAGCGTGGCATTTTGGATGCAGGGTTTCTCCTTCTTCCAGGCTCTCCTCGTGGGTCGGTGTAACGGTCCCCGGCTGGTGTGCGGCACACACACGCACGCTATCACTGCGAGCGCATCGGTCCCTATCGCGTTGCCTGCCCCGCGCAGTCCATCCACTGTGGTTGTGTAGTGGCAGTGCAGAGGCGCCTTGAAAAGTGCTGTAAATACCCACTAGTCAGGTGCAGGGGGGAAGGGTTTTCCGCTCCTCCAATCACTTCGGGATGTTCTCAAGCACTTTTCCAAACAGGCTGTTTTTCTGGGAGGGCTCTCTGGCTGCTGGCAGGAGGGATCCAATCCCTGCTCGGAGGGTTTGGTTCAGGTTTCAGCTCCTCCCGCTGGAGACAGCTGTGAACAGAGGAGCAAGCTGTGGTCAGAGCGTGTTATCCTGCTACGGAGTGGGGGGGTGTTGCTCTGCAGAATTTCTGTCTAGAAAAATGTGGTGGTCAAAGTGCTTAAAAAAAAAAAAAAGAAAAAAGAAAAAAAGGCAGTTTACTGATTCAGCTGAATTCTTTTTTCTTTCTGACAGAGACCTGGATAAGTCATAGGCACTGAGACTTTTTTTTTTTTTTTTTCCCTTTTTTAAAACAAGTCTGGTTTCCAGATGTTTGATATAAGAATTACAATGGAACAAACTGTTCATTAAGGGCAGAAGGGGGGAACATTACAAGATAACAAGTTAGCCGGCAGAGCTAATGGAAGCCTTTGAACTCACTGTGTGCCTGCTCCGTTTGGGAACTGCCTTTGAATAGTTGCGTTTAGGAAAGGCTGGAGATAAGCAGCCTGCCTCCCTAACCTGCGCCCTTCCAGGCAGAAGGGCCAGCGAGATACTGCAAGTGAGTTCAAGGAGAGGGAGAAGCCCTGGAAAAGATGACATTTCAGAGCAGGCTGATAGGTTTTATATAATATGCGTACTGCTCCAGACTGTTCATATGAAGAATACTTTCTTTTTTACTTTAAAAATCTGCAGAATGCAAAACCTTGACTTTTCCTTCCTTGGCAGTAGTTATGTCACTCTTTTGCCTATCCTCTTAGAGCACTGCCAAAGAAATTTTCCTAATTATCCAAAGCAGTTAAAAGATGCACAGATAAGCAAACCCCCCAAAATTATAGACTGGGTAATTTAAATGTCTCTTAAACGTCCTTCCCCATTAGTATATTTAGGACCTCTTGATTTCCTATGAAGGTATAATCTGTATTATGTATTTCATTTAGGATGAAAGTCTCTTAAATGTGCCACAGAATTTTTTGGTTATCTAGATTGATTCAGAGGAGATGTTTAGTCGCAGATAGGCTTTTTAATTTTAAAATATTTGCATTTTGAAAATACGGACAGACGAACACTGGTAAATTTCTAACACAAATTACACTTTGATTGACTCTTGGTCTGCCCTCCTCACTCCTCCCCCCCACCCTGTATATTATCTACACCTGCCTGGGCACATACCGGTATGCCGTGCCGGGGTGCCGCTAGGGCTCTGTCCTGTCGGGAGGCGGCACGGAGGGGTGTTTTACAGAGACCCCCCCCAAGCCCTTTTTTGCAGCAGGTGTTGGAAGAGACATGGAAAAAAAAAAAAAAAAGCCTCTGGTTCTGTTAAGACATGTAAGGGTGAAGTGCTTCGTCAAGCTGCATGACTTCTTAATCTTGGGGATGCCAAAACAAGTGCAGAGAAAGTTAGCCATTTTCAAGAACTGATTAAACAGATTCAGCTCTTCAGCATCTAACTCTGGTGTCTGCCAGTGAAAGGTGTCACATGGATTTCCAAGCCGCAGGGAACACACCCAGGCTACGGGAGGAAAGGGAAAGTGGCAAGGAAAGGGACTTCCCAGGTACCTGCTTCGCAGCTGGGCTGGAAGAACAGACGCAGCTCTTCCCAGAAGGGAGAGCAGTGCTTGCAGAGGCACAAGCTGTTGCTTTCCTCAACTCCACAGAAATGAAGAAATCCGCAAAGCATTTTTAAAAGGTTGCATTTGTGGTCCTGCTCCCCTCTCAGCTCTGTTCCATCTGAGAAGTCCCCGTCCCCTGCCAACTCTGGGAAAGCATTGCATTTCAGGATGTGAGGCATTAGTCTGTATCTAAATTGTTACATGAGCTGTGATTCAGCCCTTGAGCTGGTTTAAGTTTGTGTGTTGAAATGAATGGAGCCATGCAGATTTTCACTGGCTCGGGATCTGTTCTTTTGTACGTTTGTTAAAAGCAAAGGGTCTGATTCACCAGTGAGGTACTCCCTCTCAGGGCATTTTCACCAGCATAACACTGGAGTGATGCAGTTTAAATTAATTGCACTTATATAAATCACAGGAGCGTAAGCAGTTAGCCCACTGGCTGAGCTGATTGAAGGATGTTAGGAATTGGATAGAAGGCATGTTATTACATGGTCCTGAAAGGATATTAACAGCACATACTACCTGAGTGAGGTCTGCTGTCAAAAAAAGGGAGAGTCTGCATGAGGAGTGGGTGAGTCAGAGTAAACAGGTGTTCTGGGTGTTTACAGCAAATGTGGATGAGAGGGCACTCGGAGACGTGCAGCATCCATCCCCGTGCAAGAAAGGAAACACAAAGGTCGGGTGCAGAAGACAGGAGGAGGTTCCCCCTCCTTGGGGGAGCCAGGGAGGCTCGGGGATTGCGGAGGGTGGTGGATGGCTCTGATGGTCACGCTGCCTGTGGGCAAAGCCCTGCATCCACCTCTGAAAGATCAGGCCTAGAGCTTCCCTCTCACGTTTACGTCTTTTAGGGATTCTTTATGTTTTTACTTTGGAAGCTCGTGTAAAGCTGTCTTGTTAATGCCACTGTGCTGCTAATTGCCGCTCTGCAAAGCGGGTAGGAAATGATCCGAGCAATTCTGTTGCCTGAAACCTTGGCATGTGCTTTGTACCAACTAAATGATTAGGACCAAAGTTTCAACCACGCAGCAGAAATGGGGGTTTTTTGTTTGTTTGTTTCGTTGTTGGTTTTTTTTGTTTCAGGCACTGGTTCACGTGCCTAAATAACTACCTATGAGCCTCACTTTAGTGTCCCCATTTCTGACAGCTCCACCAAATCCTTTTCCTTGTCAGGCTTTCTGAGAAGGACAGTAAGTTTTATTACTCAGCTTTTTGGAAATGGAAGAGTGCCAGAACTATGTTATCAAAGAGGGAAGAAGGACCCAAGCTAAGCCATCACCAGCTTAGTTCTTCTCATGAAAGCATTTGTGTCCTCACCAAACACCAATTACTAGCAAGATCATGGATCTGAAAATGTTAAATATATGGATGAACTACAGCAGAATCAAGAAAAATAGTTTCAGAATATTAAATGAGCTAAGCTGGATCACTGTTCCCAGAGCACAATATATTTCTTAGGCAGCACTGTTGAGCGCATTTTGCCTGGACCTGCCATGGAGCCCATGGAAGGCAGCACAGCGAGTTTCAGAGGAACCCCCAGGAGGCACTGAGCCCAGCAGAGCATACCAAAAATAGCTCTGGAGGTTTATTGATGCAGGTGACGACTTCATCCTGGAAGGGGTAAAAGCACAAGTAACTCACTCTTACAGCGTAGCTCTTGCAGTTCATAAGCCTCCTACATTTTGAAAGAAAAGTGTGAAATGGTTAATATGAGGAAAAAAAAAGATTGATCAGTTTTTGATAGCCAGTTGAATGCAGAATGTATCAAATTAGCTTTAGTGTTATCCTGTGCTTTCTTATTTCCTCCTTAGTGCCAGCTGGTATATCCTGGGAAAGTAAGGAACTGGTGTAACTTTTGGAGGTAGGAACGGTTTAGTGGAGCTAGAAGGAGGAGTACCTCAACTGTGATTAGATTGGATGTCAGAGAGGAATAAGCTCAAAATTAACAGAATAGAGGGAAACAATTAGGGAATGGGATTCCTTCCCCTTGCCTCAACACAGATGCCTTAAGGACTTTTTCGAAACACATTTTTAGGATACCTTTTCTTTCATGTTTTGCTCATCCTTCCAAATGCTGACCTGAACTATCAGCAGAAATGACAGCAAATTTAAAGAAGGACCATTATGAAATCATGTCAAGGAGCTTTGAAGTGGGTGTCGTAGAGGTCTAAGCCCATCTCTAATTTGTACATATATATGTATATATAATGTTAGTTGCAAATAAACTTGCATTTCTTAATAAGATACAAAATAGTTCCTTTTGGATGAAGTGATTCAAACAAGGCTGGCTTCTGTGTGCTCTCTCCTTCACACCTGTGTAACTTCACTGATTTAAGAGGGTTCGATTTAGAGTCAATTTAGCCCATAATGAAGGAACCTGGTCATAGTTCAATTTTCCTGCATTGTTTGTACATGGAGATATTTTAACAATGGGCCAAATTCCCCTGTCATTCCCATCTGTAGTATCTCCATTGGCTACAGCTGAGATATTTCAGATTTACTCAAGCAGAACTGAGATGTGAAGCCAGTCCAATAAATATAACTCTGTTTATGCGTGTAGTACTGACAAGTATTCATTAAACAGAAGTGTGTTACATCCCAGCTAAAGCTATTACACTCTGGGAAGCAATGCTGTCTGCATCGCATTACGTTTTCCTGATCTTCCAGTACGCCACTGGCATTATTCATAAAAGGAACAAAAGATTTGAAAACGCTGACCTTGGGATCCAGGGAGCGAAGCGAGGGCTTGCACAAGCGTTCGGCGGTCGGAAAGAGCCATCTGCTGGGGACAGCCACCGCTCCGGAGCCAGACCCGTGCCAGCCGCCCCACCGTGTGGCCAGCCGGAGAACTGGGCAGGACTGGGATGCACCAGGGCTACCACGGCCGGGGCCGTGGGGCACCTCGGCGAAGAGGTGTAGCTGGGTGATGGAAACGGACGAGAGACGGATAAAGCACTTCCCGAATTTTGTAACATGGCTGAGATCGATGCCTTTTTTTTTTTTTTTTTTTTTTTTTTTTATTTTTTTTTTTTTTTAAATTATTGTTTGTTGCTTACAGCACAGTGAGATGCGACGGCATCGTTCGAGGCTTCCTGCTTTGGGGAATGCGTGCGTGAGTGTGTGTGTTTGTATGACAGAGATGTACACTGATTTGTCATGTATTGTACATATATATTTACAAAGTATTTATGTATCTCTATATATTTATATTTATATATAACCCCTTTATATATACCCCTATATATACCCCCTATATATAAACACTTATATTTTTATATATATATACACATACCTATATTTGTACATATTCTGACATACACTCGTGACCATATTTCAAACACTGACAGTTCAATTACATGACAAATATTTATGGGAGAGAAAGTGGCATTATTCCTGTTTTACAAATCAGTAACTGAAACATGAAGAGATTAAGACTGCAATTTTCATTAACTTAGTTAAGTGTATTTTAATTAAGACTTGCAGTGCCCTTCTCTCCAACAGCCTATATTCCTGTCTCCAAATGCTGCACAAGGTGCTGTATCGTTTCCTATGTAGCAATTATTACTGTATTTATTCACAATTTTTCTGACAATAAGGGATTATGCAGAATATAATTTGTATTATTAAATTATCATTTACACTAACATGACCTTTATTCACAGCCTGCTTTTCAGGCTTCAGATTTTCAACTTCATAGATTTTTTAAAATACAATAAAAACTAGTTTGATACCTTTTTTAAGTTATCCACTTGTCCCTTTACTTCAGTTGGTGGACTAGAGTACTTGGATTTGGCTATCTATATTTTGCCTAGGTTTCACTTCTGATGTTCCCATACCAAACACTTCACACAATGTTTGAAGTGTTTTTTCCATTCTGCAGAAGCCCATGGTCCGCTCTCAAGCACGCCCTACCTCACCAAATGTACCTTAAGGTTTCCCACCACCTTGTTTTATTGACTGAGTGTCCTTGAGGTAGCGACTGCCTACCAGAACATGTAAATGTAAACCTTATCATCATACACTTTTTGATATTAGGTTGAACTGGTAAATCTCAACAATATCTCACCTTTGGACTGGACCTAAATGTCTATATGACACCGCCTCTTCTTGGCCACTCTTCCTATACCCCTACATAATCAGCTACATTACACTTTCTCTAATTTCTTCCTTTAAAAATGCAGACAGTTGCTTGTTGCCTGGTAGGCAAAACTTGCTCACTCTCCTTGCCTTCAAGCGTGTTGGGCGCAGGAAGCGGCAGCAGCCTGTGGCGTCCAGTTCTCACACCATGGCCAGCCCTGGAGTCCAGTGTTGCTGCCTGGCAGCCACGGCTGACTCTGGGGCTCCATCGAGCAGCAACAAGCACGTTGGGCAGCATGCTGTGCTCTGGGGGACAGCAGAGACCTTCCCCTCTGAAATATATGTGGCATATCTGCCACAAAATGTAACTTTCTTGGGCAGTTATCTTAAATTAGCAAATCGGTGGGTGTCTTTTTTTTTGTTTATTTTTTAATCGCATATTTATTTGTTCAAAGGATTCGAATTCATCAGTTTTTTTCTACATCTATCCAACTCTTGGCATCTCAGTGGCATGCACTGTAGTTGCACTGCTAACAGCTGGGACACATCTTTGTGCTCTAAAATGAACAGATGATGTCATTCCATAGAGTTAGTATCTCTATTTCAGTATAAATTCATCATTTTGCTGTGGTAACAGAAGGTGAGAGCTGCTGTGTTTACTTCAGTGTTACTCTTCTGCTTCATCCTGAGGCCTGAGGACCTTCTGTAACCCCTGCTGCCCAAAACGATAGTAGTCCTACAAGGCTGGTTCACCACCTGCATTGCCTATTCTTCATTCCCTCATTTATCATTACGTCTTATTGCACACTAGATCCCAGGCAAATGTTCTACTTGACTATTCTTGTAATTTCTTGCATTGACTTCAAGAACTTGGTCTTTCCATTTTTCAAGCTCTGTTTGGAAGTTCCCAGGACCCCAGGGATTTCTGATATTGAAGATGTCTCTTCTCCTGAGTTCCAGCTCCTTTGCATTCAGACTAGTACTCTGCTTCTGGCTCTGTTAAGCTTGATAAAGACATCCTGCGCTATCTTCTGCTGTTGCCTTAGACAATAACCGTTGCCAGCTGCAGGCCTGATGTCTGAAAGTCCTGTTTTGTCTTTATCTGTTATCTGGAATAGCTTTGAGGGCAGGCTGATGTCTGGAGCCTTTGTGTTTTTCCTTCAGTGGTACCTGGCAAAAGGCGTAGTGCAGATTGTCAGGGGCTGGGTGATTCAGCATGCCAGAACCTATTTTCGACATTGCAACCAGAGACCTTTTTAGTCCCAGACAAATCAAGCGGTATATCTTCAGGATTACCGCATAGCGATTCCTTTGCGGGGCTCTGGTCCCTGATGGGAGGTTTCCCAAACATCCAAGACATTCTTGAGGGCTTTTCACCACCATAAAGCTGCTACAGGCTGCAAAAATGAAAAGGCACATCTGCCAACTCTGGTTTTCGTGAGTGTGAGGGTGTCTGGGCTTTCTGCTCTCCCCAGTCCCTTACTCAGCAGCTCCACCCAGCCTGAGGGATGTCTGCACTTTGTGTTTCTCACTAGTTCCTGTGAGAGCCTTCAGCTGACTACAGCATGTGCTGGAGGAGTCGATCTCCTTACAGTATGTCTCTGTTAGGCTGCTAGAGAAGGCACAGAGTGACTATTATCTTTTCTTTTCATAGCGGGGACAGTCAGACATCGTATTTCAACCAAACCGGTGGCTTGCTTTAGTCACGTTCTCTGGCAATAGTACTACCTTTGCACTGTATATTCCCAGTAACAGTGGCTTTGTTTGCCTGTTTGTTGTTGTATTTATTTTTTTAAAATTTCTGTGTTAACAGTCACGTCTGCCTGCTGGCTTCAAAACTGGTTTACTACCTATTGCCTGCACTTGCCACACTTCTTCGCCCTCATGTTGTGCTGCCTCTTGGTACAGAGAGGCAAATAAATGTGCTGTCTCTGCACATTGGCTAGAACGGGATCTGTCATTGATCCCAAAGCCCAGTTATAGCTATGGTAGTACGGCTGTTTTTTGAATCAGCTACATTTTTGCTGATCTGTCTCTCTAACTTACTTTTCTATGGTCCTGAATGTTCCCTCTGCAATAGAGGCTGTCATTGCTCCTGTACTTTTCCTGTTCTTCCTGTTTAGAGACACACAGGATTAGTGTTTCTTTCAGTAATCATCTCTGCAAGGTGGCACGAAGTGCACCATGAATGACTGTCTCTAAGGAGATAATTTTTATGCCTCCAATGCTACATGAAGATGCCAGTGATCTCAATTTTGTGGTATAAGTATCTCATTCTGCTTCCTTTTCTGGGATAGAAAAGCAGTATTTCTCCACAGTCTTGTTCTGTTTAACACCGCTTGCTCTGCCACAGAGCTGTGACCTGGTAGTACGGTCTCACCAGCCTTCCCCACAGAGGCTGTTGAGGATTTACCCTCATTCCTTCACCTCTGTTCAGACCGTGTTTTGGCTCCCCACATGTCTGTGCTTGTGTGTAGCATGTATCGAGAAGCTTGGCTTCATGCTATGCTGCTTTTTTTCTCTAGTTCTTGCTCATGCTTTAGTTCTTAGTGAATTACATCTTTTATCTTCACTGCTATAAAACAGAGAAACAGAGTGAGCTTTCCTGGACTGACCACTGCCACCAGAGTTTATGGATAATTTGCTGGAAGACTGAGAAGACTGCATTGTCATAGATAAATTGTGTATGTATAGATATAGATATGAATGTTACCACATGGAAGAGGTTAGAGGCTGCCTTGAGGCTCATCATCACAGCTGACTCAAGTCTTCATCTGATCTTTTCTTCCCTAAAACAAGGTGGCTACAGCTAAACTGCCTATAGAAACAGTCCTGTGCAATGCTGAACAATGCTTAGCTGGGAGGATGCTAATGCTTACACTCCAAAGCCACACTAGCAAAACACTGAAAATGAAGCAGTGTAGACATTTGTAATCCTGTGCCCGGACTCTGTTTCATCTGCTAATCCAGATATAGCTCATATTCCTGAAATGAAGCTGATTCTTCACTGAAGGAAATATTGCTGAATGCTGGTATTAAAACAGGATAAATCTCTCTTGTGCCTCATCTACATCCTTCTTTATAACAGTTCTTTTCATCCTAACAAGTTATATGCATTGTAGTGTGTATTACGTCCTGATATGTATCTGTCCAGAGGAAAAAAAGAATAAAAAATTGATGCATTTTATTCAAATTACGTTGTAATTTTATTAAGTGTAATTTCAAATCTTCTAAATCAGTCAGCGACTTTCTAAAATTCAGGTCATAGATTTTTCGACTGCTACCCCTGCTCTTTAAAACTTTGTGCCAGCTTCATTTACTTATTATGAAGCATCTATCTCAGTTTACCTTGTATCAGTTTGGTCCTAGCTTCTTATCCATTGCTGTCCTCCTATCCTCTTATCCACACAGCTATTGCAAAAGCTCTAGGTACTTGGTAAATGACTTCAAGAAGATTTACATATTCATGACATCTGGGAAACAACTACTGTAGATACCAAATATCTCCCTGTTCCTCACGGCAGACATGATCAAGGCAGGTGATAAGATGAAAACGCTGAGTCCCATATTATAAGCATCACCAGGAAAAAGAATGAGTAACCAGTATGGACAGCTGACTTCTTCTGAAGTGGAATAAAGACTTGCAAGAGGAGGTGACCTGTTGCACAATCACAACTAACAAGCATTCTTTGGCTGATCCCATTTCAATAAAGAAAACAAAAAAATGTGGGGACACCATATAATGTGTTAACCTATATTGCAAGTGGAGAGATGTTTGAACCTTGGAAGAGTCACATCCTTAAAACTCTGAAGATTACCTTACATCCTTTTCACTCAAGACTGAAAAGAGCAGGACTCCAAACAGCAGGATTTCAAGACGAGAGGTAACTCTATGGTTAAGGCTTGATTCACTTCATCCTGAGAAATATGTTTCATGTTTCTTCATCCTGAGAAGCAAGTCCCAGTTCTGCAGCAGATTACTACCGTTTGTGTTTCAGCCGCTGTTTCTCATTTCTAAGACGGAGCTTATGGCATTTCCCTATCTTCTAAGAAGGTCTCAGGACTACTGCTTTAAAGCACAGGCAATATTAATGAGGAGATTAGTCGTGCCTTGGAGTGGATTGAAGTTTAGAAGAAAATTCAGAACCGGAAAAGGCCGATGACAAGAGAATGGAGGGAGGAGGAGGAGGCAGCAGACGCAGCTGGAAGATGTGCCCTGAAATTCCTTCAAGGCTGCATCAATTCCCACCGCAGAAGCAAAAGGAGGTGCCACGTTACTGTGTGCTTGTCCTCCTCCTCTGGTCAGCCATTCTGCTCCCATACCTTTTGTGCACGCGTCCTTATCATTTTGCAGAGTAAATCTCTGAGGTACCATTTTGAGAGATTATGTGCTGGACAAAAACAAAATCTCAAGCTGGAGCTGAGGTTTTTCGTTTCTCTGCCTCCTGGTGAAGCAGAGATATGAATGAATTGCTCCTGTCGTGTTATTGCATAATTCATGAGTTGAAATAACCATGAAATGCTTTGCTGAAATTTTAAAGATCAGCAGAGAAAATGTGCATTGCAAAATCCAGTTTAGAGCACTGACAAACACAGAATATGGAAAAGAGAGGCCTTCAGGGCCTTTAAGAAGATTACTTTTCACTTTTTTTCCTTTACGGCAGTTTTGTTTCCTCATTAATTACTCCTAATAAATGAGTCAATATTTATGTGGGTGATAGCACTGGCTATACTAGCTGCTAGAAATTGCTCATTTTAGGCAACTACCTATTTTGAAATTGCCTAATCCCCAGTTTATCTATCCCCACATAGAGTAGATTGCTTTGATGTGAAGTTCAAGCCTTCTCAGTGACTTGAGCAGGCTGCAGAGGCTTCTCCTCGAGGAGGGAAAAGGTAACTTTGCCGTAAGTTTAACTTGATCTGTGTCTCCATCAGCAGTGACTACCAAATTACCTATGTTTTATCATTTGATCACTTTTTCTTATGGAACAAAATGAGGTACCCCAGAATAACCTTGAGGTTTAAGACAGTTGAAAAAAACCCCAAACCCTAATAAAATGAGCTAATACTGAAACAGCTTTAAAGCCTGCTGAAAGTCAGACCGAATGGTATAGCATGTAAAACCAAATATCTGCTGTTCTATGCAGCTCCCAGCTACCACATGGATCTGATGTACAGATCAAATATTGCTTTACAGTTTATTGTTTGTGGACTGCTTAGCTGCTTATGCAGCCTTTTTGTTGGGGAGTCTTTGTGAAATGTATAATGATAATAAAGTTTCATGTAGGAGAGTCAGATAAAAAGAGAGAAGCATATCCGTGAGAAGAAAGAATAAGCAAACCAAATAAATGTGAGGTATTGATCTCTCAGATCATGCAAAGCCTTTGAAAAATATGGAGTCTCTTTCAGATGTTAGAGAAGTGCTTTCAATTCTACTTTACTGACCTCTAAGTGCCAGCACAGTGCTGTGGTAGCTGGCAGGACGATTTGCCTCCTGAATTGCTTTAGGAGCAGTGTTTCAATTCCTTCAGATTCTCCCCGAACATCACACTTCTTCAAAAATTTCTTTTTATGCAAGCACCTTTGCTAAGAATTTTCCATATCTTCTCTATCCTAAACTGTCATACACTTTTTTTATGCATTTCATTCATTGTCTAGATTTTTTTTTTCTTCCAGGAACAGTTAAAAGTTTACACGTATGAAAAAGATGACAAATGAATGTGTAGCACTGTGCAAATTACTAAAACCTGTCTTAATGACTTAGGTGACCTTCCTTTGCCAAAGTAGTCAGGTATATCTGCAATGTGATGGGAGAAGGATGCAGCAGGACAGCTTAGGGCTATTTTGCATATGCCTGGCAATAATGTTGAACATGTGCGGTAAATGACGAAATCTGGCATTTCTGAGAAGTATGGTGCATTCCCGTGCCAGCACAGCCCAGCTGATCTGCACGTGCACTGCAGAAATATCCAGGACTGGCAGATGTATTGTTCAATTTGTCCTTCACCAGCCTGGAGGTCACCAATCAATGTAGAGTCCTCACATTTCATCCAGACAGAGCTACCTCCTGAGAAAAGAGGCTGTATCTGAGAGAGTCCCATGACATGTGGTAGGCAGGGCTGGGAAGTCAGCTACCTCCATTTTAGTGATGGAGTACTGAGGCACGGGGGAGCTAAAAAGGCACACTCAAAGCCATCAAAAAAAATCTGTGTAGGAGTGGAGCTGGTCTACTGAGAACAAGACTAATTATGGAATAATCTTTCCTTTTCTCAGCATCATTTTTAACCCATTGTTGAAAGAAGGAGATTCTGCTAGCAGGCCTTGGGTCTGTGAGCAAGAGGCAAGTCCCAAGTACAAAGATAGCTGAGATGAACAGTAACTGAATAGCACATTTTGCTGGGAACCACAGAATCATGGTATTTCTCCAGGTACATACAGTGTCAACGGATGTTACACCTCATATCTCGTTAAAATCTAGAGTAGTAAGCTACCTGGAGAATTTGAGTAACATTTGAGAAGACATAATAAGGCAAAAGATCAAGGGGATTCACTGTTACGTACTGTCAGGGATGTTAACAAAATTATCGGTGAAGAAGAAAAAGTGAATCAATGATGAATAATCATGTACTATATCAGGTAAGTCAAACCACTGCCTCTGCAGTAATTAACTGTTCCAATGGTACGGGCTGGCAATGTAATGAGGAAGCAGCAGTGAACACGCACTAATTACATTTGCTTTCAAATTCAACAGAAGCTGAACAGCTGTTTGGTGCAGTAGGTAAATTAAGTGCACTAGTCAGATCCAATTTTGAAGCGAATCCTTGATGTCACTCAATGATTAATCTGTAGGCTGAATGTTTAAGGGCGTGATTCAGCTAAAATATATTGTCGCTCGGTGTCTTATTACTTCTTGTTACCTTGATCACACCTTCCCTCTACAAAAATCCATTTGCGGGGGTGTGTGTGGAGTGGGGAAGGAAGAAGCGGCTGAGGAAAGTGGCTTCTGTTCTTGCAGAATTTTTTGTCAGATACTTGTTTGGGGGGAACAGAAGGAAAGAACAGGATTTGTCCTCTCCTCCTGAGAAAACAGCTGCAGGGACAGTTTGTAAGACTTGCAGTTATAGCCTGTACCTGGACCCTACTGGACTGGAGGTAAACTAGGGCACTCATCACAGGAAAGATCTGTCCCAGTTCATCAGATTGCCTTAAAAAGCATTTTAAGCAGGAAAGGAAAATTTTAACTGTGTTACCTTAACATGTGAAGTCCTCAGGGACTGACTGAGTGGCTCCGTTGCCTACACCAACCGCATCTTCCTAGCTTTTCTGTGACAGAGCCCACCCCTATACTGACTGGGACTCTGGGCTGGATTCATAAATTGTAACAATACAAACTTTTCTTGCTGTGTTCCTGCTATTTCTGAAAAATACATTCTGTGTTTTGGTACTGCACGCTCTTTCTCTCCAGCTTGTAATTAGACATTGATGGTGTTTCATTTTGGCTGATTTTTTCCATGCTCCACAAAAAATCCCGATCTCGGTGTGTGATATGGAAGGGGTTGGCACTACTCAGTGAGAGCTGAAGAATCACCACAGCTGCTTCTTCTCCATGTAAAGTTTGACAAGACAGTCAAAAATCAAGAGAAAACACATTTACTCTTAGCCAAGTTCCTTGTTAGAGAGAAACAACCAGGATTTACTTATTTAAGGCCTTTACTTATTTACATTCAGCTTCTCATAATGTATGAGGGGTCTTTTACTTCTATTTTTGAAACCCAAAGTAAACCCATAGAAAAACACTAAGTGTAATGAATGGGATAATCTATTATCATTGTATTATCAAAGGAGCTTTCCTGGTGAGTGACATGTGCCAAGTCATTGCCTTTTGTAATCTGAAGCTTAGGTCTCGGTCTTTCTCCACACCTTGAGTAGCAAGTGCATTTCTTTTATGAGTTTACTTCAGCCAGTGCCCTTTTCTGTCTGACACAGTGATAGACTCCTTTTGATCACTTAAAATATTATTTTTAAAAGGAAATAAGACGGTGTCTGTTTGGTCAATGATGTTTTTGAAAATGAATTAATTATGTACAGACATTCTTGTCTCAGGCCAGCACAGGGAACATATAAGGAGTTACATTCAACATTCTTCTCTGGATGCTACTTCCCTCGGAGGTCATCAGCAGTCCTGCTCTGAAGCATGACTTTGATTTAGGTGCATTTGTTAGCTGCATGAGAATTAGTTTGAGGATTACTGATGAGTCTACAAAGACAGAATCATGGCAGTGAAAGACAGAAAACAGCCTGTCATCCTCCCTTCAATGAAAAATTATATGGTTTCCAGAAATGAAGTAACTTGAGTGAGTCACATAATCAGTACTCACAGGGCCAGATGCAAATTTATGGTCCCTAAGTCCTCTCTAAATGCAAATACTGGGGTTAGAATCAGAACTTTGCTAAAGAAAGGACTGGGTATTGGCAATTTCAGCATGGACTGAAATAGACTTAGTTAAAACACTTTCAGCGGAATCAATCTACATCTTTAAAACTGCTGTTGACATAAAATTTTTGTTTCTCTGTTTAATGTCATAGAAGCACAGAAATCCAGGAATAAAGAAGTCACTATACTCAAAACTTCCTAGATCTCCCTTTTCTGGAAGCACAACATGAGCACAGAAGGAAAGGTTATAGTGACTTGCTCAATAAATCCCATGTTGTAGTCAGGGCAACACTGAACCATATTCCATCCATCTCAGAAAATAACTTACAGTCTCTTTGCAAAGCTCCTTGAAAGTTAAACTAAAGGTCTACGGAATTGATCATCAAGCATAATCAAACACAACAAAAGCTAGCAAACACGTCCTCTGTGCTAAAATAAAAATGTGTTACGGTGAACTGCCTCTTAGAGGTGTTCATGTGTGGATATGTCTTTGGCTGGTGAGAGAGAACAGACTTCGGATTAAGAAGGCTGTCTCAACCTATGGGCCATGATCCTCAGGTTGGGACTTCCACCTGAAAGCCTACCCTTCACTGAAGAAGAGGAAGAAAGTACCTCCAGCCACATCTGGCCCTGTATATTACTTCTGTCACTTCTAATCTGTGTCATAGCCACACTGGGAGGAATACTGGCAAGACAGAAGGCCTACAGCCAAGAGCCAAGAAGAGTGTGTGTAGAGGGTGGGGAGGGACACCAGAAGGGAGAAGCACCTTCTTTTGCTTCCTTTACAGTTATTCACTCCATCATTTTTTATTGAATTTTCTTTGGATCAGTTACCTTTCAAGTCTGCCTTAAAGATATTTGTGTTATGTGGTTTCTCATTCATCATCTATTATTATAACTCAAGATGTCATGAGGAAGGCATTCTTCTAGATTGCTGTAAAGCGTATGTATCATTTCATACATTACTTAACATTCAATAGAGAGGACTAATAACATCTCTATGTCACAATGATACCTCAAAAATCCTTTAATGATATCTCAAAAATCCTTCCTTTAGTCATGTCAATATTGTTCATTACGAGGAAAAGATTTTATGGAGATCAAGATATAACACATACAGCTTTGCATTGATGTGCACAGAAAAGATGGAGACCAAGAGAAAACAAATGGAAGTCAAGGAGAAGCACGTAGCATCTCTAAGTCATGCTTAACTTCCTTCTCAAGGGTTGGTCTTTTCTTAAGGAAGCTAAATCACAGTTTATGAGGTGAAATGGCTATATCATATTGTCAAAAGAACAGCTATGCAACAAGCTCTGTTTGCGTATACATACATATGCTACCCTAGTCTCTTTTGTTAAAAACTAGAGACCTGTTTTCACCCATTTGTATGTTTACCTTTTGAAATCTACTACTAATACTACTACTAAATCCAGCAATTTCTAAGTTACACTGTAGATTCTAATTAGGCTTGAAATTTACATGAAAGTCTTGATATTTTGTCCTAAAATCCAAGGGAAATATTAGCTTACTGGCAAAAAAAAATACTTTTTGAAATAGTTAAAATATTCTCATATATGAATGTATCCCCTTCTCCATCCCCACCAAAAAAAAATATGCTTTGAGAATGAAACTGAAAAAAAAAAGAAAAAAAAAAAGAAAAGAAAAGAGAATCTGAAAGGAACTGAAGATAGACTCTGGAAAAGATTGGGTAACACAGAATGTAACAATACAAATGAATCATAGAATCATAGAACCACAGAATGGTTTGGGTTGGAAGGAACCTTAAAGATCACCTAGTTCCAACCCCCCTGCCATGAGCAGGGACACCCTCCACTAGACCAGGTTGCCTGAAGCCCCATCCAACCCAGTCTTGAACTCTTCCAGGGATGGGGCATCCACAACTTCTCTGGGCAATCTGTTCCAGTGCCTCACCACCCTCACAGGAAATAATTTCTTCCTAATATCTCATCTAAATCTGCCCTCCTTCAGCTTAAGGCCATTTACTCTTGTCCTTGTAAACAGTTCCTCTCCATCTTTCCTGTAGGCCCCTTCAGGTACTGGAAGGCTGCTATAAGGTCTCCCTGGAGCCTTCTCTTCTCCAGGCTGAACAATCCCAACTCTCTCAGCCTGTCCTCATAGCAGAGGTGCTCCAGCCCTCTGATCAACCTCATGGCCCTCCTCTGAACAACAGCTCCATGTCTTTCTTGTACTGGGGCGCCCAGAGTTGGATGCAGTAACAGGGTGGGTAAAATCGCATTGGAGACAACGCAACAGAAATTAAAGCAAAATAGCATTTAACAAGATAGGGGACATGATGTCAAGTGAAAAATATAGACAAAAACATAAAGGAAACAGGGTGGAATAACAAAATAATGATTGAAAATGGACCACTGTAGAAGGGTGTAAAAGGGAGCGATAACAAAGTGTAAATGAAGGGGAAGGAGTAGGCAAAAAAATTTAAAGAGGCTTTTGTCTCATGGCATTAAAATGAATATTTTCAATCATAATGTTAAAAAGAACCATATGTGTACACTACTGGAGAAAAGCATGAAATGGACATTGCAATAAAATAACTGTTCAGAAAGGTGACCTTCTAATTTGTGTCTTCAGAAAGAGACAGAAAGACAAATGTAAAAAAATTAAACAGATCTGTAAGTTTCCCTTCCATGAGTATAGTTAGGATGTGATAAGCTTATGTTTGTATATGTTTTGGCAATGAGACTTTCGTTAGTAGCCATAATATGTGAAATTTTAACAGAAAAAAAAAAGTATACCATATCACATTGTTAATGGTTTGACTTCATATAAATTGTGCTTCTCAGCTTTTACATTACTTGAAATGAATTTTGCAGTCCCAGGGTACTCAGGCACAGATGAATTCCAAATCATGTAATGTCTGTGTGACTGTGACCACTCATCACACTTGGGAAATCCAGCCTTTATCACACCTAAGAGTATGATAAAAGAAGGGAAAGAGACTAGATCTAAGCTGCTGTAGCAGAGTGGTGCATTGGACAAATCTTATAAAATATCGCCAAACTGTGACTAACGACTGGCAGTTCTTTTGTGACTTCTTTATTCTAAGCTCTGAGAATCAATGAAATTACTCCCTAAAAATTCCAGCAAAGACCTTCATGTGTCTATCTTGTATAACTAAGAATAAAAAAAGATTTTTTGCTGAAAATGGAGTCTCATTAGGAAAAAGACCATGAAACAGAGTACACTGTTGCACCTGATCGTCTTCCTGTTAAAGGATTGGAATCTTGCATTTAATTTTATGAAAGTGAGATACAACTGTATTTGCCAGCATATGACTATCTTGTGATTCTGATATCCAATAACTTCTGCCTAAACTTTGGAAAATCACTTAATCTTTAGTATGATTTTATATGTCCGAAGAGACTTATGACTCATATAATACTTCATCCATTACTATTGATATACAGAAGTGATGCATTTTGCTTTTTCATTCACATTGTCATACTTTCCATGTATTCACTATAGAAAAGTAACTTTCGGTTTGGAAGCCTTTCATACTAGAGCAAAGCATTAAAGATATCCAAAACTAATGTGCAATTTTAAGGGAGAGTGTAGTATTTACACATCCATTTGTAACATTGGCCACCTTGAATTCCTTATACTTTTGTTTTTCAAGAGACTGTGAGATCAAGTCTTTACGTTTTCAGCTGCCTTCAAAAGAGAAACAAATCAATCACATCAACCAGTCACCTGTTTACATATAAAACTGAAGACAAATGTTCTGCTTTAAAACTAGTAAAAGAATGATGAAGAAATAAAGCTAAGCTACTCAAGAGTATTTATATGATTAAAATCCATAATCTCTCAAATTCACTAAGTTTTGCCTCTGCTTACAATGTAGAGAGATGACTAAAACTTGCATTCGCTCACTATCTGTCTGTCTGTCTGACACTCTGCTTTGAGAAAAAACAGGTGTATCTTCTGTTAATATAAAACCCAACACATATAAAATAGAAGGGTGCATCAATTTATATTATTGCTGCAACACCGTCCAAAATTCTGAAGGAAAAAAGTTGTATAATGTACATAGGTTTACTGTAACTATACTACAGTATAGTGTGGCATAACTATAACCTCTCATACTTTAAGAAACAGTAATTTCAAGCCATATATCTTTGCTTAGTTATTATTTTGTACTCTTCCAACTTTTTTTCTAAGCTTCCATTGTGATACACTGAAGGTTTGCTGCTAAACTTTTCTAAGGTCTATCAGCATACCTCTGGATAAGACTGAGGAAATACAATATAACACTGAAATGCTTTTTCTGTTTTAAGAGTGATTCTCTTCCATATGAGAGGATGTAGGACTCACAGGAAGATGCCTTGCCAATTTGTGCCTTTGAGCATAGATGCAATTTACTTTTGAGACTCCAATTTCAAGTAAAGAGGCACTTGCTGTCCCCACTCGTGCTTGCTGCCAGAGCCTCTAGAAGGGGGCCTCCATCAAAGGGCCAGTTAGACTGGGTTAAAGTACATAATGTGGTCACATTTTGTGGAGCCTAAGACTTTCCTTCCATGTTCGTAAGAGTATTGTATGAATTTTGTAATATTTTACAGACCTTTTTCACAGTACTCTGTCAGCATAGTAGCATACTTGCTTAACTCGGAAGGCTGTGTTGACCTTGGGCTTTGTTTCTTCAGGATTTGTTGCATTGCAATTTAATGTACTTCCTTCTGGTTGCCTTGTCTTTCCAAAAACCCCTAGATTTTATTGGTCTTCCAGCACAGAGATCCAAACTGTGTATTTCTGAAATTTTCTTGTTTGAAATGCTAATGAGCCTCTTACAGCTATTTCGTATTGATGCCAGTGTCAAGATGTTCCTGCCTTTCATAAAGTGCTCTTTGAAAGATATCCCACCAATTTTGGTTTTAACAATGAACTAAAGGAACACTGAAGAATAAAACCAAGAGGAACTGCAACAAGTGCAGAAATGTGCTTGCATTTTTTAAGCCAGCTAGATCAAAAAGAAACTTTAAAAGGCCCTCTGCAAGGCTGCTGGCAAAAAGATGATTCACTGCATTAAAGCTCACAGCTGTTTCAGCATGTGACAGGAGCAGCTGCTGATCCACACCAAAATGCTACACAACACAACACATCAACACTGTGTTAAAAGACTTGACTGTAAATGTTAGCAGTATAGGCTTTTCTGTGGCTCGACTAGTGTGATACTGACCTTTCAATATGCTTATGCAGAAAAATTAAAGTTTTTTGTAGTTCTTCTCTTAAAAATCCATCATACTCTGAGTTAATTCACTGCTCTGTTCTAAAAAAGTGGTGTATGAATGGTCACAGGTATGGCAGAACTGAATACATATTCATGTAAACTAAAGATATGAAATGACAGTTATATGCCAAGATAAATGGAAGAGACTTTGACACTTGAAAAGCATCTTTCATCCTGAAGTAGACATGTGAAGCCTAAACCCATAGTGACACTGGAAAGCTACTAGTATACATCAAATGGCCAGATATTTTTTGTTTGTTTGTTTTTCGACAGTTTTTATGTTTGGAGATGGTAGAAAACACACACACACACCATTTTAATTGTATGTATAAATTAAAATGTATTTAAAATTTAAACGAACCCAAAATAAAGACAACTGTAAGGTAACAGGTGTTTCAATGTCATCATCAGTTTGCCACTATAATGCCTTCATGGAAAAACAAGCAGCACTGTGGAGAGCAGAAGTGGTGAAGGCTGGTTTTTAGATTTGCTTCCTCTGCTTCATTTGCTGGTGTCAAATAAGCAGTGAGTTC
This sequence comes from Aramus guarauna, assembly GCA_013400195.1. Classification (NCBI taxonomy): domain Eukaryota; kingdom Metazoa; phylum Chordata; class Aves; order Gruiformes; family Aramidae; genus Aramus; species Aramus guarauna. The sequence goes on along the minus strand of VXBL01002121.1, from coordinate 206,170 downwards.
TGACTACAGCATTTCCATGGCTGGAAATTTCATAACATCCCTCTTGGCTATGGATTTCTGGATATTTTCTGAGAGCTCATTCTCTCAGTGAAGGTACTAAGAAAACCCTCCTCCTCCACCTGGCTGCCTTTTTTTTTCTTTAAATTTTAGAAACTCAGCACATTAGAACTTGTTCTTTCTGTCAAATTTAATAGTGTATACTATAAGCAGAAATTACAGGGCATGTGGAAATTCACATATGCCTTGTATACATAAAAGATGATTGCATAAGCCTTGTTCCTTTGGGATAAAAAGGAATTATGGCTTGCCAGAAGCATGAAGAATAATTTAAGGGGAGTAAGTGAAAAAAGAAGAAACTTAGACTGCTTAATCCATCCCAGTTGCTGATGTTTATGTGCATAGTTCCATACACAGAGCTAAGGAATAGGTCTTCAAATTTCGGCACATTCAAAGATGTCTAAAGTGAACTAGTACATGTGAGCATATTTAGCGTGTAACATAACAGGAAATATTTTTAATGATGCTATAAAATGCTAACCAGTAAATCATTAAAGAACATATTTTTATGTTCTTCACACTCTGTAGCATCTTTTCTACTTATGCAAGCTGATAGAAGGTTCCAGTGTCTTTGAAATTAGTATATCTGCTCTTTAAAAGCAGACGTTTGGTACTCCAGAGAATAAACTCAAGGAAGAATTTTAAGTCTCATCCTTTGGTTTACATTTAGTAATTTGTTTAGTGTCTGTAAAAATGAAAACCTTACAGCTTAGTTTTCGGTTTCTTTATTTTCCAAGGCAATTATTCACCAACTGTCTAACAGTGATGCTAAAATTACCTATGCAGTAAGGTAGAGGAAGAATGTCAAGGTTATTTACAAACTCTGAAATATTTGAAGGGCAATCCAAATTTAGCAGGAAGAGAACAACATCAGGAAGAGAAAAAGGGTTCTTATCTGAAATGTTCTCTTTGAAAACTGTATATGAAGCAGGCTTGAATATTACACTTGGTATTTTACACCTTATGTTTGCTTTGAGCAGATATTTTTACACTACTAGTAAAACCAGTGGAATAATATTGGATATTTTCCGTAAAGCAAAATCCCCAAATCAGTGAGAGATACTAATTAATGATAACTAGGTTTTCAGTTCAGTTTTTTCTCCCTCTTGATTCTGGGTTTCCTTCATTCATTCTTCCTTGCTTATATTTTTTCTAACTTATGGATGAGGTTGAATCTGGTAAATACAAAAATGTTCTAGACTAACTGAGACATTCTTCTTAAGCTATGCCTTTGCAGCTAAAAGTTTCCACTGATCAAAAGAATAATTAAAAATCACCAACAATATTTTGTTTCTTCCCATGAATGCCTGTGAATCAATGAATTTGGAAGACTGTGTGAACTTGAGGCATTCGTGCTAGTATGTAAATGTGATTTTATGTTGTATGTTTAATCAGACCAAAGTGAAGACTTTGGGTGAAATACCACCCTCCTGCAGACTTAGGCATTTTCTTCCTGAATCTACTACCCCAATGCAGAGGAATGGAGAAGGTATTTCCCACCAATTGAGTCAACGTAGGTGTCTTCTTGACTTTCTTGGCAGATTTTTGCCCACCTTTCTCTGCATGTAAGATTAACTAGACAGTAAATTGGGTAGCTCCCCCTCGGGAGACTGGGCGAGAGGGGGACGGTGGGCAGGGCTGGATGGGGTTGTGAAGGGGACGAGGGCAGGCTCTGCTGCAGGATGGACCCCAACCCTGCCGTGCCCCATCACGAGGACAGGAGCGTGACGGGAGCGTGGCTCTGCGACGGAGGCCTTCCCGCAGCCCCGCTGCAGCTGCCTGGCGTGCCCTCCCGTATCCCACCTCACGGCAGGAGGAAACGCGGGACTGGGAACCTTGCTCAGTGCCCATTTGAAATGGAGGAGCGTGGAAGCAGATCTGGGCTGAGCGCACACTGGCAGGATGAAGCATTTTCCTCATTTCTAGGTGCATTTGTTTTTTAACATTGAATCTGCTGTTCTCAAGGAGACTTGGTGATATATCTGAAAACCTATGAATTCATAGGGCATGAATCTATGCTAAAAAATAACATTGATTAAAGAAAAAGGTCATATTAAATTATTCTTTCAATCACAGGAGCAAACTCCCCCCCCACCACCACAGTTTTCAAATAGTTAAATATTTGGAGGGTGTTTTTGATAAATAGACAACTTAGGTAACTTGACTAATGGGGAAAAAAACCAAAAAGAGATGACACGTCTCTAAAACATCTGTTTTGGCAGACGTTTCTAGCATTATGTGGCAATTTGAGAATGACCGTAGCGACCAAAAAGACTAAAGATATTCTTAGGGTAGCAGACTATTATTGCATTGTAGATGCCTGATCTGGCCACAAGAGAGCATTGTAAATCCAGAGAAGGCCAGTTTCAGCAAATGAAGTTCATGAAACCTAAATGTGTTGCTTTTTCCCCACTGCTGTCAGAAACCTCAAGAAATGATGACTATGTTTATTGACGTTAGTACCAGACAGATAATTAATTATTTAGGGTTTTTCCTGAGAAGTGAAAAGGCCACTTTCATTACACATAACTTTGAAAAATACCGTGAGTGATACTGCAGATCATGAAACATTAAAATGCAAGCAGTGATTGAGAATTTGAGAGCCCATATATTTGTTTTCCTTGTCCTTTCAGGTTTGAAATGTGTGCATTTTCTACATTACTGAATGGTGTGTTTTAAGAAAAAATATCATTAACAAACATTACCTTGAAAAAACAAAGGCTGAGGTCTTTTCTATTGTGACAGCTAGGAAGATGAGAAATCCTGAAAATAAAGTCTGATAGAGATTACACAGCACTTTTTTCAACATCAAAAAAGAATAGAAACCTAGTAAACAAATGGTCAAGACCAGAGAAGTGGGAAAAATGGAAATCAGGAAGGAAAAAGGAGAAATTAAACTCTAGGCAGGAAATAGTAAAGGGTAGTCCAGAAGGCAACATAACCTGATTTCCAGTTGTGCATCCTGTCAGCCTCTGGGCACGGACACAACTGCCCACTGCACATCTTTCCTTCTACACTTCTCCAGCAAGCAATGACCGTATTCCACCCCTGTGGATGGGAGGCTGCCAGATCTGCTCTAACAGCTCTCCCCCGCTTCAGCCTTGGGAAACCCCACACCCTGCTTCGCATGTTCTGCTGGTGCTGCACGTTGAGGTTGCTGAGAGACTCTCACCTTATTTTCTCCCCCTTCGTTGGGTGTCATTTCCAGATATGGAGGTATTTCTTGTGCAGGCTTGAAAAAAGAGCAACACTCTCCACATTGCCTTGCAATCCCCTTCTCTACTGCCATGGCATTGCACTGCCATGGCATTGCACTGCCATGGAGACCTGTCCCCTTCTGCAGGATGGGGTTGTTCTCTGGGAGACTTAGTGTCCTGCCTGGCCTCGCTGCTGAGAAGCAGAGGTGCAGCTGGGGAAATGGAAGCAGAGCACAGTGGGACAAGTGCCAAGGATCAGAGTTTGTGTCCGCGGCACATCAGCTGCTTGGGGTGGGATGAGGTGGCATGGTAAGTGGGCTGAAATAATAATGGAATGGATTTTAGAAATATAGAATCTTATGTATTATGTCTGCCAGGTTAATAAAGTCTGTTTAGGAGGGTTAACAGAGAGAAATTTCAGTCAGTGCCTGCCAAACATGCCAGCTGCAGGGTTATCCAGCAGTGAATCTAGTAACGTTTGAGTGTACACGCAGCTTGATACTTTTATCAAAGTACACACAACACAAACTTCTGAAACTCACTGAAAATAAACAACGAAAGATCAGTATGAATAAAGGGATGGTTCTATGATATCAAACAATGATGCTAATTCTTTAGGGATTATATTTTGGCCATCAGAGAGACCAGATGAAATAGCCTTTAATCTGCTTCATACTTTATGTCTCTTCTCTGCTGGCTGGCTCTAGGCCTTTGGAAATACCTGGGCAAGGAGAAATATAAGATACAAGACTGTAGGACTGGAGTTGAGGCTGAGACACACAGTTGTAATGATATGGCAAAGACAAGTTTATATATTACATTTCTTGATAATCTCTGTACTTGAACTATGTGAACCACACAATGAAACCAGTAATGAACTTAAACTTGCCATTCAGGGTTGTTTACAGTGAAGCTGAAGGATGTACAGTGGGTGCTGAAAAGATAATTTCTTAATAAAGCTGCAACATTCCTGCAGAGGTGATTGTCCACCCACTCTGCATGCAAAGCCACATTTTTATGACCGTAGTTGTAAGATTTGGTGGTGTGATCCCAGCCCCAGTGGCAGGTTGGAAGACATCCTCAGTAGCACGTGTGATCACTTATTTGAAAGATTTTCCCCTTCCAGTTGACTGGGTGCATTGTGTATTATGTTAATCATCTTCTTCCATAAGAAGAAAGTATTGACAAAGTTTCCATGTTATGGTTGCACCTAAAAACTGGTTGTGCGGGGAAAGGGTATATTTTGCAGGTAAAGGTTGAGCAGTAGGGCACATGTGGTAGGTAAGATCACTGGTACTTCTGTTCTGGAGCTATAAAAGGGTGCATTTTCCCTTTTACCTTAGGTTGGAAGCGGTCTGGAATTATGTGTCTTTGGGAGGGAGCTTCATAATGGAACATGGAAGAAACACCACTCATGTCTCAAGAAGGTAATATAATATTTTCAGTATTTACAGGAAAGAAGAAAATGAAATAGAATGTGAATTTAAAAGTGATGGGAGGAAGACTTGCCTATTTTGTCTTCTGGTGGGATGAATGCTTTGAAGTATTCTAACACCATGTGGAAAAGCAGGCTCAGTTGCCAAGTTCATCTGTCCTGAGCATAGAGAAGCCTGTAGATTTGCAGAGAAAAATGTGAAAATAAATTGTATCTATACCTCTTCTTTTAGATGGTCTCAAAATCTCACTTAATAACCTGTTTGGTTATAAACTGGGCAAAATACAGACTAGCTATTCCACTTCCTTTGCTCTTGTTCTTACTACATCAGCAGGTGTGTTAATTAAAAATCCTTTATCAAATAGTTGGTTTGTTGGTTTTTTTTCCAATGAAGTGTCTTAAATATTACTTGCTAACTGTCTTGTGAGGGAGAATCAAAAATTCAGTACCTGTCTAGGCAAAGTGAACAAGGCAGTGGGGGAAAGAAGAGACCTTGAGGGGAATCTCTAGGACAGCTGTGAATCTTTGGCTGTGGTTTTTTGTTATTGCCCCTGAGTTGCCACAAAAGCCAAGCCCCAAGGGAGGGTGTAAGCCCGGCCTATGTGCCCTGCTGAGGACAAGGTGGGGACTGGCTGATCGAATGTTGATTTTGGCTTGAGCAGTTAGAACATGGCACAGATCACCGGCACCAGTGTTTCAATGACAGAAGCCTTGGGGCAGATCTCAGCGTGAAAAACCAGGCCAAGGGATATGTCAGAATCCACTTTTGTAACAACAAAAAAATACCAAACTCGTGTCTAGTTCCCTAGTTATAGCTGTGGTAAGCGATACTGTCAGATGGTCCTAGCTGCAACATTTTCTTAGATCAAAATGGGGATCACATTTGTCTTCTTGCAGTTAATCCAGGAGAGAAGCTCAAGATTATTTGATTTCCGTCTTTCTGCTATTAGATCTCAAATCTCAAACAGTGACTCAGCTCCCAGAACACTACACTAATTTGACACTAATCCGTGAAAGGTCATTGCTAGCATAACAATATCCTATAATAGTAGAACAAGAATATTCAGTGGCATTTTACATGTGCTTGGTGCTGTTAAGCTAGCATTTAACATCACTATAGATCCTATGCAGTAGTGAACATTAAAAATAAGTATTTTATTTCCTTTATTCTACTGCCTGATGCAAATACAAATACAGGCTAAGACAAATACAAATTGAAAACACTGAGAGGGCAATAGATGCACTGCGAAAGTAACGCTAGTCTAAATTTGATCTTTGACAAGATGCTGTCTGATGAGGCAAAACTGAAGCTCTGGGTCTTGATAAATGAGCCAGGAGGGTCTGTCACAGACGAGAGAATATGATAGTTGGGATGTCCCCAGAGCCCTAAGAATCTGGAAAAACTATTCAAAGTTGAACTGACAGGAACATTGATTTCACTGAGGCATTGATTTTGCTACAGGCCCAAGAAGCCCCAGTTTCATGAGAAATGTCAAAAAAAATGTTGTGTTTGGCCTGATTCAGACCTAGCACTTCTGGGTTTTCATCCTCACCTTTTCAATAGATGACCGTGTGCTCCTTGACTAGCACATCCTCCAATAGGTGGCCAGCAGAACTTGCTGGCAGGACAGAAAGCAATTGCTGTTCTCAAGTTCATTACATGCCCAGCATGAAATACTTTACATGAGACTTATTTTCATAATGCTAGGACTATTATTTGAATAAAAGAGTAAAGCTTTTCTTGTATTCGTGGTGAGAGAGTGACAGTCATTAAAATGAACAAGTGCCTGTTACCTACGATTAAGCCTTGGAGCAAGTCTCTGATCCAAGCACTCAAGTGAAGGAGGAGACGAGAAGGGGAATGGTAATGAGAAACTGCATGGAATTTAAAAAGCAGTTGCCTTTGGCAAGTTTTTATTAATTTTTGGTTGATATGGGGAAAAAGGTTGGTGTGTTTAGTGAACTTTCAGCACTTCACAAAGTTATGACGAAAATAGAAGTTACAGTAAATAAGTGTTGAAGTAAAAATTGCTCAGGCAATATTTGTATGGAGAGTGAATAATCAAGCAGCAAATATTTTTCAAATGCTGCTGCTTTATGTAGTTATCCCATTCATAGTAACAATTACTATCCAAGTATTACAGAGCAGCACTTTATGCTGCTGTATGTGAAAAATGTATTTTCTGGCTGTTCAATAAAGCCATTAAGAGAGAGGGAAAGCCAGTCACTTTGGTGGTTGTTTCCTTCCTAATTGTGCTTTTGAACATGAGGAAAAGCCAGCCTTGCACTCTGCAACTCTCCTTGCCCCAGGCAAGGACTATATTTTTTTTAAACTTTCTTTCAATATGTGTTAAACCAAAACACAATATTTTGATATTGTAAATGTAGGAGAGGGGGTTTTTGTTGTTGTTGGTGAGGGTTTTTTTTTTTTTTTTTAAGTAAACTTAGTGTCTCTGAGCCTTCTTTCGCTTTTGCCGCTGTTATATTCACAAGTGACAGGTCTCTGAGGTAGACTTCTGCTGTTGTATGGCAGGAAATCCATTTATTCTTTTTGCACCAGGGACCTCCTTGGAAAAATCATTGAAAGTTTGATTTTGTACTTACTGTTGCAATACAAGAAGACCGGAGCTTCAATTCTTTCAGTTTCTAAAACTCTTGGAGAGAATTTGGACAGCAGCGACCTGGTAGTCTGAGCACAAACCAACCTGTGCAGCTGGTCACTGAAGACCTTTCCACAGTTTTTTTTCCTTCTTCAGATAACCAATTGCTTTGAGGAAGAGCTCCGCTTTCTATCATCTTTGTGTACCTCATGTCTTTTGCTGGTGCTTGGAAGCTCTTATAAATGGGAGTTACCCATTGCAATTCTGGCAATATTTTTTTTTTTTTTTTTTTTTTCCCCCAAATACCAGACATTGCCTTGGTCTGTGTACCTACATAGTTTGGCTGTGTCAATGCCTTTGTGGTTAAGGTATCCTTTCATTGGTGTTGTAGATCCTCTGCTCTACTGTTCACAAGTAGACATTCACTATTGGAGAAGAATGATATGGAAAAAATGCAAAACAAGGACAAAAAAACCCCAATTGCATAATCAATAAGCCTACAGATCATCCAATAGGATAAGTCACTTCTCTCAAGAGTCTGCGATTTCATTAGAGCCATAAAGGCTTTTATATTTTGTTGTTGTTGTTGTTGTTGTTTATCTGAGGTTTCGGATTTGTAATCTATATAAATTACATCTGTTGCAGAGATGAGATGGACATGAATTGCAGCAAGGAACTTTTCTTGCATTACAGGAGAAAAGGGAGTATATAGACCCTCTTCTAGTTTAAATATGCACTCATACTTGATGTTATGAACAGAGTTCACATTCTGAAGATTTTACAAAGGTAAATTTTACAAAGGAAAGGACCTCACAAGGAAAAGTATGTTAGGGACTTTCAAAATGAACAGCAACCTTTCCAGCTGAAAAATAATGACCAGCACAAGAAAATATATATTACATATCACATTCCTCATGGAAAGAGTCTGGAGATATTTTCATTGCCCTCAATTTTTTTTTTACTGTGAATTTGGGTGTCTGAAGCTCAGTCTCCCAGTGTGAACATTTATGCAATGAGTAGCTGGGCTGAATCTACTTGACACATTAAAATTCATCTGAGCAACTTTGTAACATAAGAGTTCAGTATGGACGTTATTGGCCAGTTGGATCTTTTGTGTAATTTCACCATCACACACCAAAGATTCATTAACCTGTTCTCATATTTAATCTTCCTTAATTTAACTTTAATATTGTAGGGAGATTTACCTGAGTTTAGTATGTTGAAACCACTATACATTTCCTAATTAAATAATTATTGGATTTGCTTTTTGAATAACTTCAAATTCCTCAGGATAGGAGCTATTACATTTCCATACCTCAAAAATGTTGAATACTCTTAAGAAATAGTCAGTGAAATAAGTGAATAATTATAACAAAATTAGTATATATTTTCTTTGAGATTTCCAGGAACATTTGGCATCATTTATGTTAATAAGATGTTCAAAACCTTTCAGTCAAATGCAACAATATAGAATCACAGAATCATAGAATAATTTAGATTGGAAAGGATCTTTAGGATCATCCAGTCCAACCATTAACCTAACACTGCCAAGTCCACCACTAAACCATGTCCCTAAGCACCACATTTACACATCTTTTAAATACCTCCAGGGACGATGACTCAACCACTTCCCTGGGCAGCCTGTTCCAATGATTAACAACGAAATTTTTCCTAATATCCAAACTAAACCTCCCTTGGCACAACTTGAGGCCATTTTGTCTTGTTCTATTGCTTGTTACTTGGGAGAAGAGACCAACACCCACCTGGCTACAGCCTCCTTTCAGGTAGTTGTAGAGAATGATAAGGTCTCCCCTCAGCCTCCTTTTCTCCAGGCTAAACTACCCCAGTTCCCTCAGCCACTCCTCACAAGACTTGTGCTCTATGTTTCAAATACATAACAAAATAGCTGGTTCTCAAATAAATGTATTTATACTGTATGTGAGATGAATGTGGAGTCATAGGACATCAAGTATACTGCATTCAGTGAAAGCATAACAAAATACATGGATGAACAGCTTCAAGCATGTTGAGTATTGTTGTGATTAAAACCATGCATTCATTAATCGAGATACTATTCACTGTTCTAGAGGTAAATTTTGAATCCATAATCATGTCAGATATGAGTGAAGTCTGAATAGTATTTTACAAACTGATCTACTAAGGTTTAAGGTGAGAAAAGACAGACTTTGAAATCTTTGATTCATTCTATTTGGGGATTAGTCAAGAAAAATTGCAATGCTAATTTCATAAAAAGTTTACTGGAATGTACTGCTTTGTTTCTTTGACACTCTCCTGTCTTGCCTTCCCAAATTTCTCTCTTTTATCAGTTCTGACCTTTTCTGCACCTCGATAATTTGCTGTATCTCAAATTTTTGCTATACCTATAAGTAAATACCTTCTGCCAGCACACAGTGAAGCCCCTGAAGACTACAAGGGCTATGTCTGCACTGACAAGCAGAACAGACCAATAGTACTTAATCTGTAGGGAAAAATAAAGAATCACAGAATTATTTAGATTTGATGGGTCCTCTGGAGGTCACTGAGTCCAGCATCCCACTCAAAGCAGGTCCCTATAGATCAAGTTACTAAGCAACTTGTATAGTTGTTTTAAGTGTCTCTAAGGATGGAGATTCCTCACCACCTCTTCCAGTAAAATCAATCAATCAATCAGTCAGTCAATCAATCAATTAAATATGACAGCAATACTCTATGCTTTTTGTATTTTGGAGTGCTTCTAGTCTCATCCCATAGATTGAATACCCGTAAGTAGCAGAAAATTGTATGTCGCTTGTAGAGCATCTCTTCTGGCTTAGCTTTATCTAAAGAAATCGAGTTCATGCACTTCAAGACTAGTTTGCCATGAAACGTGAGTGGAGAAAATCACTTCAGAAGAGCTCTCCTGAGCTCAACAAAAATGCTCATGTTGTCACACAAGGTTTTCTTTTCGGAAGACAATCCTATCGTGACCTCCTGATAGTTCATTTATGTTTCTTCATCTTCTCTGTTGACAGTTTTAATGGGAAACACAGGCAATATTCTATGTTGTAATCTGGTAAAACAGGGGTGGCTTCTCCAATTTTCATGGGCATTTCTAGCAGAGATGCATAGGCCCTGGAGCTCCCCACAAAGCTGTAAAAAATTTGGCATCTGTTAGAGATGAGGAGATGAGACGGATTTCTTGCTTGACAATGATATCTGCAGGAAAGGGCTGTCAGTATCTGATTCTCTTTCTCTCTGAAACAGCAGATTAGGGAGAAAATTCTGGGATAGGGTAAGATGAGAGGTAAGTATAGGCTTACATCAAACAGATAAACATTTTAAATTCAGGCATAAAGAGCCTCTTTATTTTTTTTTCCCCTCCAACAAAAGAAACTTTGTTGAACAATGGAATTTTGATTATATATCATTTTTTCCCACAGACATATCAGTGAGAGAGGCCAGCTTTTACTACCATAACGTGGCCATGCTAGGGATGGGAAGAGTCAACACACAGAGTTTTTCAGGAAATGAATTTTCTGTGTCTCACATTGATTCTGAAGTAAATCCTTATCACTTAATGCTTTAAGAAGGTGAGATCTTGCCCAAGTCCCAACTGAATTTTAGCATTTTGACTGTTAATTGAAACCTGTAAATTATAGTCAGTGAACAAACTATGCTCTATGTTGTGCTGGTATAGCCAAGCAGTAACTCAGGTGCTGTTATATTTCTTACAGCTAGAGAACACAGCAGTTTTCAATCTAAATTCAATTTAAGGGCAAAAAGCAAAACTGAGAACAAATCTGAAACTTCTATGACAACAAAACATGAATTTTCTGTAACATAATATAAAATTCTGCTTCACAAATGGCCTTTGCCCCTGCACAAATGGATTTGTGAGCATTTATACGTATGGTACCAAAGCAATCATTACAAATATGTAGCTAGAAACTCTGTGGTTACTCTGTGGTCATGTAAACCTCACAGGCATGTTTGTACACTGCTCTTTTTTTCTGCAGTCTTATAAGCAGGTTCAAAAGTTTTGGTGGGTTGGCAGTATGTTACTTTGGTGCTGAGCTCTCTTTCCTCCCGTTTAAGTATACATCCCATGAATAGTCAGATCTGGTGGCATGAGGCCAATTTTCTTACAGATAAAGCTATACTAGCTTGAAAACAGAAACCTCTCAACACCTGCTGTGGGGGGTTTTGTTTGTTTGTTTTGTTTTGTTTTGTTTTGTTTTGTTTTCTTTCTCTGTCTTTATTCCATGTCAAGGCCTTGTGATAATTAGAATACAAAATACAGTAAATATCATGGTAATGCATTAAGTTCATTACCCTTTCTTATCTTAAATAAACAGCTCTAAATTCTCTTAAGATGAAGAAAATTCTATTGATGGTTCCTCCTAGCACAGATGGTTTCTCACACACTCCATGTGTCTGTGACTACTTGTGGCATCTCAGGAGAAATGGCAAGAGATGAACAGAAATGAACACAACAGCATGGGTACAGATGAGCAGGAATGGGAAGAAACATTTGAGCACTAATTTTCCCATATTATCTAGTACTGTCTGTGGCTCTGTTCCATATTTGCATTAGCAGCTTTTCTCAATGTCCAAGCAGTCTACAGTACCCTCCACAGAGAGATAATTTGTGATACTTGTTGTATAAACCAAGATATCTAATACCAAAATGTACAATTTTAGAAGATCAGCAATGTAAAAAATATGAGGGGGGAAAGATGTAATGCATTAAGATAAAAGTGGTGCAATAGGACTGCTATTAGCTTCACTTTTTAAAAATAAAATCAGTTTTACAAAGGTGTAGGATGGTCATACTCTACCCTATTTTATCTGCTGACATAAGTGGAATAGCATGGGGAATAAATCTAGTTGTAATCCTCAAGCAGCAAGCAACCTCTCTTCATTAAAAATAGAACATCCCATTTAATAGAAGACATCAATTATCCTATGCTTTATGTTAAGTGTAAATCAGAGATAACTTAATGGAACCAACAGTTTGGCACTGGAGTTAAACTGTTTGGAGATTAGATTTTGCCAGATCAGATTCTTTCCAGAATTTCTAATTATCAGCATATTTTTGTGATCCCTCAGTTCAAATTAAACCGGCACAGAACCTGAGTAGGGTATATTATGTCCTTTAGTTTCTATGTAAACAAAGCAAAGCGTATATGGTATTTCCTAGACTTCATTCCTCTTTTTTTTTTGACTGAGGAGATTATAATTTCCTTTCGATCATCATTTCAGTAAAAGCTTTTTTGTCTTTGTGTGACATTTTTTCATAGAAGAGACACATTCTGAATTCTTGACAAAATCATAAATATTGCACAGACTTACAATTACAAAAGTATTGGTTTATCTGAAGACACGATGCAAAACATTGCCATCTCAACAAGGCATCTTATTCTAGGACAGAACCTAAGGGTGCAGACTTACCAGACAAGCCTTCTTGATGTCAAAGGCTGTGACTCAACACTAATACACAGAGTTACTTTTGCCTTTACTGGTATCTAATGGGTAGCATGAGTAATAATTCAGAACTTCAAAGCAATTCTACATTTTCTCAAAATTAAAGCACTATTCTGAGGCCTCAAATTGTTCCTCTCAAGAGCCAGTGGATAATAAATCTAAAAAAAAAAAAAAAAAGAGCCACAGAAACGAATACACAGGTGAACACCTTAACTAGTTTGTACTTACAAGGGAAGATTTTCATACACAAGGTATTTGACTTAATACAGATATAATCTGGTTAAATTTTTAGTATCGGATAATAAAAGAAACCAGAACAGAAAATATAAGGTTCCTTATATTCCTCTAACCTTATACTCAGTGATGCATTTTCTGTGCCACTTTGATATGATACCTCTTTCAGGCTGCATCTCTGCTGCCCTGATCATTCATTCTAGATTAATGCTATTTTTTCCTGTGGGAGACTGGAAGAACTCGCTGTGTTTCAGGGGTGTGGATACACAGTATGTAAAGTGGAAATCTGTCTGCATTTTCTCATCACGTCTTTTGTCCAGGGAAGCCCCAAACATGCCTTGTGTGAACCACCCACCACAGGAAGCCCAAGTCTCACTTTTCCCGAAGCAGCTGTTTTAGCACTTGTACATTGTCTTTATTTTGTGTTTGGCTAGTTCCCCGCAGTAACACAAAAGACTTTTATCCAAAAGATCCCAAAAGCAATCAGAAGAAACCAGCAGAGGGTTTCCTAAAAGCATTACTGGAGGTGACTGAGCATCTTGCAGCTTAAAAACATGACAGATACATAAGGCAGTGCAGGTTCAGCAATAAGAGAAGGCAGGTGATCTGTATGAAAATCTGTGATGTGAGAAAGCGGTTATTTCCCTAGCATGACAACTTTTGACCACAATGACACCTTGGTACCACTCACTGTCCTCAGATTTCTGGGCATGAGGCCAGATGTGGTCTGGTAAGGATGTTTTTATGCCCTACATCAATCATACCCATTTGTTTCAATGTTGCTTAATAATGGCATTATAAACTTTTGTACTTTGCTCATATAGGAGTTGATTAGGTTTCCTAGAGGATAATGAGTACAATAAATATATGCCCATGCCATCGCTGTGTGTATTTGAAAGCACTAAATTGCTCATCATTATTCTATTGCAGGAATGAAATTAGAAGACTCTGCCATTAGCCAAATGATGATGGCTATCACTTTTTAATCAAAACATATAATTTTATAGCTTATGAGTTAACTAATGTCTGTGAAGCCTGATATGAGGTTGATACATTGATCGCAACACAGGTCTTAGAGAGGATCATGGTTGATATGACAAAAAATGCAGTTCAAAAGCATGGGTAGCGCCTTCTTTTGCATCAGTGCCTCAGTCACCTTTTACTATTTCCAGAGGCAGAGATGAAGACAGCTATGTCTAGATTTGTACTGTGATGGTGATTCTTCTTAATATAACCTCCTCTACCAGTAGCCCTCTCTGTAAAGAAACTGTGGGGGAGAGCTTCAGCTGTTGATGTTTCAAGCATCCACGGTCCACCTCTGATATGTTCTGTCTGCACAACCTTGGCTCAGGCTACTGAGAAAGTTGCTAAGGTGAGACAAAGCTGTAACAAAGTCTGTCAAGTCTTTAAAATAAAAATTTTTGAGAAGTGGATCATGAGGAGCTCAACAATTCAGGAAGAAAGATATTGACCCAGCAGGGTCAAATCTTAAAGGGAAGAAGAAGAAGAAGGTCATGAGGATTTGTCCAGCTGTTAGTGCCACTGATGTGTTGGTATTGATTAATAGCAGTCAGCAGCTCTCTTCCAGGGAACTGTGGAGGCCACTTCTTCCCTTCCTGACTGATGCTCTCCTTACCAGCAAAGTCTCTGTGAGCATCTTATTGGGGTAGAGAACACATTAATGCCTCGCCTAGTAGCTTGTGAAATTGTAATCAGCTTCTGTGTGTGTTGGCCAATAAATCACTGTTTTGTACTTGTAAGTATACTTCTCATATGTCATCTTTGCACAGGCCAAGGTATGTAAACTAAGTGTCCCCAAAAGTTTAGTAGCAGTATGTTAGTTTAGTATCTTTAATTCATACAGTAGCAGTATGAACATTTAGAATAATAGAATAATAGAATAATTTAGGTTGGAAAGGACCTTTAGGATCATCCAGTCCAACAATTAACTTCACTGCCAAGTTCGTCACTAAACCCTGTCCCTAAGCACCACACCTACACGTCTTTTAAATACCTCCAGGGATGGTGACTCAACCACTTCCCTGGGCAGCCTGTTCCAATGATTGACAACCGTTCCAGTGAAGAAATTTTCCTAATATCTAATCTAAACCTCCCTGATGCAACTTGAGGCCGTTTGCTCTTGTCCCATTGCTTGTTACTTGGGAGAAGAGACCAACACCCACCTGGCAACAACCTCCTTTCAGGGAGTTGTAGAGAGCAATCAGGTCTCCCCTCAGCCTCCTTTTCTCCAGGCTAAACAACCCCAGTTCCCTCAGCCGCTCCTCACAAGACTTGTGCTCTAGACCCTTCACTAGCTTCGTTGCCCTTCTATGAACATGCTCCAACCCCTCAGTGTTTTTCTTGTAGTGAGGGGCCCAAAACTGAACACGGTACTCGAGGTGCAGCCTCACCAGTGCTGAGTACATGGGGAAAAATTTACATCCATATTTTTTTTAAGAGTGTAACATAGATCTGTGTGGCTCTAATCAAGGACAAAACACACTGCATTTGCCTAAAAGAATACTTAAGAAAACATCCTGTTTGGGGGACAATTTGATAAACCAGATTTTTCTAGAAGTACAGGAAAAGACAAAGAATTGGAATAAGCAAGCATGGCAGCTTGTAAACAGAAGGAAGATAAGAACAAGATTGCCTGTGTTACAGACTAAACCTCCCATTTTCATCCTTGGAGATGAATGAGGCAACATATGATTTTTTGAGCCTTGGTTAAAAGAGAGGTGCATGTAGACTTCCTTGCTGTATTGCAAAGTTCTTTGCTCTTGCAGCACTTCCTTCTTTCTCCTGACATTACATCATACTTTGTTTCAAAGTTCCGCTGCTTTACAAAGGAAAGCTGGAAGATTTCAAGCCCATCAGGCTTACTGAAGAGTCCTGCTTGGCACAGCATGCCCTGAGGTCCAAACCACAGTAAGGAAACTGCAGAACTCCAGCTGGAGAGCTGATGGCTGGCACCCATCCTCTCATCCAAGGCTACACACTCAGAGAAACTACGGCAGCACTCAGGGAAACTAGAGACCCTGAACCATGACATTCTTAATTGTAATAATAGCATATAGATCCTTCAGGGACCTGTCACAACCTGCAACAGTGCTTGTTTTTATTTTACTTCTGAGGTTTTTGAGGAGTGTGTGTGTGTTTGTGTGAACTTACATTTATTATTATTTCATGTTTCTGCAGCTGAAGACTAGAAATGCCATTTTTTCTAAGATATTTTCACCAGGAGACAAGCGCTAACTTTTGCTAAATGCACCGTATCTGCATGTAAAGGGAACTAGAGTCTAAGGTTATCAGCATATCTTAGGTAACCAGAAAAGTGTGAAAATCCATTTCCTAGTTTGGAGGTCCAGATATTTAAGTAAATGAGACCAATGTTTCATTTCCTTCACTTGAAAACCAGAAAGAGAACCAAAAGCTGAGAAAATGGAAGATTGTCCTTAGCACTCAGAGGTGGAAGAAGGAGTCACTAGGTTGATCTATGCTTTTAAATCAATCTTCTGTTTGTTCCTTCCCAAGCTTGGGTGATATTTTCTGATTTGAAACAATTTTTAACTTGTTTGCAAGTCGAGTAGCAGTGTAAAAAGGATGAATTGCCTACAATGCAGAATCAATGCAGATACTGAATTGAAATAAGGGAGAAGATTTTATGCTTTGGCAAATGTCAGATGAGTTCAAGAGATCTTGGCCGTAAATACTCGGGAGAGGATTTTACCTTGGTTATAGAGGTGTGCGTAGCACAAGCGGGTTAACTGTTCTATATGTGGAAGAAATGGTTTCTGCTTTTTTCTACTATCTTTAAACTTTCTCTTCATAACTTAAAAAGTTTGGTCTCTATTTCAAAGTAAGCTGCACTGTTGTGGAGCTGTACAGTCTCTTCTTTCATTAAAATCTGTAATTAAAAGAGCATTGTAGGAGCGTTAGCTAATGACAGTGCTGCTTGTCTCTCTCGAGACTTCTTGCTGAAGGGTGCGGGCTTCAGGGCACTCGTGCTACAGAGGACAGCGAGTGGCTGCTGAGCTGGCTGGAAATCCAAATTTTATCCTGTGGGAAATTCTGACATTCGGTAATGTTTTCATCCTAAACAATAAAACTTTAAGTTTCTCTCAGGAGATAAATTTCCCAGAGAATTTTGATTTGGAAACATCAAAACGATCATGCTAAAATGCTTTCTTCTCCCTAGTTATGTCCAAATGCTTAATTCGGGCAATGCCTGTTGTAACAATACTAACTCTGATTTCCCAGCTATGGCATGGAAGTTAAGTTTTCAGATGCAACTGTAGAGAGAAATCAATACTGAACACTGTGTTTTGAGTTTGAATAAATCTAATAATTTCCCACCAGAAACATACTCAAAATGAACATTTTGTTTTTTGACCAAACAACATTTCGCAATAGACAGCTGTGCTGTAAAAATAAACATTTAAACAGTCCTGTTTGTTATTTCTTAATTTCAGTCTCATATTGCACAAGTCAGCACTATGAAAAGCTCTGCTATTTCAGTATGCAGGGATCGGTACTAGCTGCTGTCTTTGCTTGTTATTGCTTTTTTTTTTTTTTTTTTAATAAAAAAAGAAAATCAAAAGCTAAATATAACCAAAACTCAAAGTGTCTTTAAAATATCAGAATGACTTCAAACTAATACAACATATAAGTGATACATGCAAACAGAATCACTCTAGGATAGGGTTTACTGTAGCTTCCGTCTGCCATCAAGCTTAGTATCTGTATCATGGAGCTTTTCTGCTCCCAAGGCTCACTCTTATCATATCTTTTTTTTTTATGTTGAGGCTGGTTCATCATAAAAAGAACAACTGCTCTTTGTCACCCTTAATCTTTTAAGGTGATTTAGGTTTTTTGTTTGTTTGTTTGGTTTTTTTTTTGTTTTTTTTTTTTAAGAGCGTAAGGGACAAATAACTGTCCCATATACCCAGGGACGTGGGATTTTTTTCTGTCCCTTCTGTTCCTGGCTGGATTCTCTTCATGCAACCCTGGTGAGGAATATCTACCCTTTCAGAATTGACCAGATAAATCAGTCAATTTTCAAAGCTCTGTTGATGTTTATGACTTGTATTATGACTACCGGGAAATGAAATAAAACCAGAAAAGCACACAAAAGCATAGGATATTCATCTTGAAGACAAAGGGGGTGATAGTGAACATTTCATTAATGCTAATACAAAGAGTGCAACTGCATTGCCACATGTTTTGTTGAATATATACGCTTTGGAGGCTAATAACCCTAATTTCAAAACTGATGAGCACAGTAAAGTCTCAGATTGAAATAACAAAAATTATTCCATTGCTTAAATTAACTTTTTTTACCCCAATTATTTTGGTTTTGTCAAAAATTCTGACAGAAATTGAAAGGGAAAAACATTTTTGAGAGCCAAAATGATTAAATGAGAGGGGAACACGTTCAGTTTTTTTCCTAAATGTTGAAGTACAGAAAATCTTAGCATTACTGGCAGTAAGTACATAATAACAAATGCAAACTCTTGGAAAATTTCAGCTGCAGTTTCTCATGAGAAAGGAGCATAAAATCACAACCAGCAGTACAATGGAGATTGTATGGACTTATTTATTTATTATGCCAAGCGGTACAAATATGGAGAGCAAACTGAAGTATTACAGAGTGACCTTACAAAGACTGATGATGGCAATGAGGAATACCCCTGGGGGCTGGCAAAGTTTGCTGGCACATACCCGGTGGTGATGGCCCTGCCACCACGGAGGTACAGGTACGCTGCTGTGCCGCCTCTGCCTGAAAGGGAGATGGGCAGCGTTTGGTAAAAGTCTGGGTGGGACACAGTGAGGACAAGAACTGTGCCATGTAGGAAAGCCTTTATATGGTATTAAATTTTAAAATATCTGTGGGTTGGTACCTCAGAGGGTAGGAACTTGCCTTTTATAAGACCTACAGCCTCAGATTCCCCATGTGGGTGCACTAGGGGATCAAAGCCTTCACCTGTTAAGTAGATATACAAAGAAGATAATATGAAGCTGTTCATTCAACTGTTAATGAAATTTATTGATTTCCTATTTTAAACTTATAAATCAATTACACATCTTTATTAATTGTTTTATTATCCAAGAGCCCTTATAGTAATAAAAATACTCACCAATATTTCATTTTGTTAAAATATCATAAAAGAAAACAGAAAGTACATGTTGAATTTCAGGTACTATACACTCTAGACACATCCAGTCGAGAAAATGAACTGTGATACCTGCCTAAAGATCAGACACTCATTCACTGCAACTTTTAAGTAAATTACCTGGTTGTAAATTGTTGGGTCCTTGGAGCATGGCTGTGTCTTCCTTTGTATTTGTACAAGGACAAGTAAATGGAGAGATATAGCTCATACCAGATATTGCAGATTGAAAAAGTTTGTGTGTTTTTTTTTTAATGCTATCAGCTTGAAATTCCTGTATGCCTGTAAATCCTGTCAGGCATGGTTCTGTCCCTCAGGCGTGCATCCTACCCACAGTGTTCATATGGACCTAGAGAGAGCACTTCCTGTGGAGGAGAATGGTAGCACCAGGGTTGCTGCTGTTACTATGGTTGAGGGATATAGCTCCTTCTTTATGTGCTATCAACAAAAAAATTTGTGTCCCTGCTAGCTTTTGTGTCTTATGTAGAAACTGAGTGTACAGCTATTCAAGTTAATGAAACAGGCCAAGGAAACCAGCTCAAGAATTGTCATATTATTATAGCAAGTTGTTGAATTAAATAAAAAATGTAGTTTAACTGTCAGCATGCTTGCTGGCATGGTTTCAGTCCAGGGCAACTAGTTGCTCCCACACAATTCTGGGTGTGGTGTTGGAGATGGTGTAGACCAGGGTTTCTATGACGGGCCAGCTAAATGAGGCAAATTGCTCTGGAAAAAAAGACAGTATATCTATATGGTTATAAAGCATGCCATGCCCCTTCCCAGAAAACAGGCCCTGTTCTATTTTATTTGTAAGTTGTCCTGATTTCACCATGACATAAGTATAAATACAGCCTGTGATCTCACTATAGCTCTACTCGCAAGTGCCAGCTGACCTTAAATGACATGCCCCTTTAGTGGGTCATGCATGTGAAAGAGGCTCTCTCTTTTCTCCCACTTGACATCAAGTGTTATGAGCCTTTGAGAACAGTAACTAAGGACATGATACAAACCTAGGCAGGAGAAGAAGCAAGAACAAGCATTAATAAACTTGCCCGGGCTCTAATTTTCTTTGGTCCGCAGTGACAGGAAAGATTGTTTCCAAATTCAGCAGCTCTGATGTATTTCAAGGATCAGAAAATGTTTGATCTGTAATGAAAAGGTCTCATTCCAATCAGATAAGATCATGGAGAAAAAGGTAAAGCAATAGTATTTCGGTATGGACTGAAGTTAATAACTCAGCTTGTGCTATGAGTCATTACACACCAATCCGTTCAACTCTGCGCCCTTTCCTGTATTTTCAAGAAGAAAATGATGATAAAATACTTTCCTAATTTTTAAACATACATACGCACATGTGTATACATTGATTTTAATTTTAACATAAATATTATGGAGATCCACAGTAGATGTTTCATAAATAGTTAGTATTAATGGATCACAGTTACTCTTAACATAATATTCCTAGCATTGTTTTTCTATTAATAGCACACAGACATCATCTGCATGTTTTAAAAGAAAACAGTTGGGACTAGCTTATGATGAAGGATAGCTTACTTGGTTATGTCTCTCAATAGAAAGTATACAAAAATAATTTATGAGCATGGCAGTGACAAGAGATTTTGAGCAGAAAACACTCTATTATAGTGTTGTCAATTAATGTGTCAACACGTTAGACTATTTCAATGGCACACAAGAATCTGCCAGGATATCCTGTTTCCAAAACAGCACCTGAATAGCATGCAAAATCTGATTGTTACTGATTTTGTTTGCATGAGATGTTCTGAGAGTGAACTGCAAAGCATAAAAAGAGTGTATAAAATGTCTAACATAAGCTAAGTTGTGAACAACAGAGAAAAGCTGAGACAGGATTATTAAGCAGTCAACAGACACTGCTAATTATCATTAAAAAAACCCTGACCATCTTTGAAGATGATAGGCAGTGAACTTGAGGTGTTGCCTATGGCACTATGTATTAATACAGAATTTATTTTTGCTTTCAAGATATCTTTGGCAACATTAGAAATTACTAGCTTGAAATAGTCTGCCTTTGCCTACCCCACTGTGCAGTCGGGACAAACAATTTAAGGTCACCTGCTGAATCACTGGGTTCAGTCCCACACAGTTGTGGACAAGAAAAACAGGGTCATCTTTCCCCATTGCCAAAGATGCTGCACTCCATCATGTGGCAGTGCATTGTCCAGTCCTCACACGAAACATCTCATGGATTGCTTTCTTCCCATTTGGTGGTGCAACAGCTTTTTCTTACATTTCAGCTTGGCTTTCCTGTCCAATTTCAACTAACAACATGTGAACAATAATTTCTGTTAGATGATCAGCTTTACCCTTCACCTTTACTGTTTTGACAGATTTGGGCAGGTTTCTGACCCTGGACTCTGGCAGAACTTTGAACTGCAAATTAAAAGGAAAGTGAAGGGTGACTATGTTCCAGTACTGCAAAGTTACAGATTAAAGAGCATATCGTGTATATAGGATGAATAAATGTGCATTAAATTGTCATTACACTTAATGAAACAGAATTGGTTTCAGGAAAAAGATAAATTATAAGAGTTAAAGGTTGTGCCCTTAGAATACAAAGGAAATACAGTATGTAAATTCACACCTACAGAAGCATCTTAGCATGGGGAATCACAGAAAACAGGTCTGGAAAAGATCCAAGAAGGTCAGTTAGTCTATCCCCTGCTCCAAGGCAGGATAAGCTATATATAAATCATCCCTGAGAGATGCTGTATTATGTTCTGCTAAAACAAAAACAAAAACAAAAACAAAAACAAAAACAAAAACAAAAACAAAAAAAACCCACAGTGAGGGAGAAACTGTAGCTCCCCAGGCAGTCTACTCCATTACTCAACGATCTTGCCATTAGAGAGTTTATCTCTTGCCGCAGTCTAAGCCCTGCTTCTTTTCCTGTCATTGCTCTATAGAGAAAAAAAAAGGTTTGTTCCCTTTCTCTTTGCAGCAACTATGTATTATGAAAGAGCAGAACACTCTCAGAAGAGTGGTCTACTTATGGAGACTGTAATATGGGCCATACTCTTCCCAATATTAGCAAAGTTTGTGGACCTGTTCAGTAACTGCAGTCATGTAATGAGTCACCTGTCTATACAAGTTACTGAACAGAAAGCTAAAGTGTTAATTTAAATCTTGCTAGTGTCTACCCCCTACCTTTCCCTGTGGGTGCTTTTAGCTATGTCTACATGCCATGCACACATATGTACTCTGTACTCGCTCTGCTCTGGCCTCAGACCAGGAGTTCATGAGCTATGTGTCCTGGCAGGTGTCCTGGTTTTCGCTGGGAGAGAGTTAATTTTCTTCCTAGGAGCTGCTACAGTGCTGTGTTTCAGATTTAGTATGAAAATATTGTTGATAACACACTGATGTTTTAGTTGTTGCTAAGTAGTGTTTGTAATTAAGTCAAGGACTTTTCATCTGCCCTGCCAGTGAGGAAGCATGAGCCATCTGCAGGAGGTGCACAAGATGGGAGGGGACACAGCCAGGACAGCTGACCCAAACTGGCCAAAGTGATATTCCATACCATATGACATCATGCTCAGTATATAAGCTGGGGGTAGTTGGCCAGGGAGCACCATGGCTCGGGAACTAGGTGGGCATTGGTCAGTGAGTGGTGAGCAATTGTGCTGTGCACCACTTGTTTTGTATATTCTTTTATTATTGTTATTAGTAGTAGTATAAGTAATTATAATATTATATCTAGCAATCATTATTAATAAACAATAATAATTATTAATAATATTCCTTTTCTGTCCTATTAAACTGTTTTATCTCATGCCATGAGTTTTACTTTTTTGATTCTCTCCCCCATCCCACTGTGGGGGTGAGGAGTGAGTGAACGGCTGTGCGACTGTTTTAGCTGTCTGCTGGGTTAAAGTGCAACAGCAGGACATGGTTATTAAGCCTGCTAGTTTATGGTGCTGCTCAGAAGGCAGTCAGAGGAAACTGACACCCTTCTAGGGCTGTCTTTTTTAGTACTAAAGGACCGCCTGTTTAGGGAGGTGACTGTGAGTCAAGCCAGGACATTGCAGGGCATGAGCTGCTCCATAAGAAATGCCCGTGTTGCATGCACTGAACACTAGGTATGGAGGAGTCGCAGGCTGACTAATTAAAAGACCTCTCCTTATTTTCCTCACCCAATTATGAAGCTCTGTGTGTAGGGTAATGCCATGGCAGTCAGGCCACCATGTGTCTTGGGTGATGTGGCAAAAGCTCAGCTAAAATGTGACATGGAAGAGACACAGCACGAGGGATGGGACTGTTAGTTGCAGAGCCTCACACAGAGCTAAGGCTACTGGCCTTGGCTCCTGAGGAGAAGCTCTGGATCTTGTATATGAAGTGCCATTGGTTGGTGAGTCAAAGCATGAGTGGGCTCAAGGGGGACAGGGCCACCAGGAGCAGGATGTATGAAGGTCTCAGTGCAGGGAAGGTAAAGTCCTCTAATTTCACACACTCCCTTAATTCTCAAAAATGTCACTCCCCTATCTTAGCCCTGAAAGTACTTTGATGTGAGGTAGCTTACTTGACATACAGTACGTGGCAAATTATCTCAGTCTTAATGCATAGTATGGAGGAACTGGAACATGACATACCCTAGCACACTGATTTCCTCATAGAGATGTGCACACACAGGTAAAAACAGCATTTAGTTCAAACATATTTGTCTTTCACATGACATTTTCTCTGGTTGAGTCAGTTTTGGTCCCAACAGTGAATTTCTAGCTTTTATTCTTGTGTTCATGTTAAAACCAAACACATTATTCTGCCAAAGAGTCTCCATCCACACCAACTGAACACAGTAAAAATCATGTAACAAGCTAGACAGAACTGTGAGAAATGCACACATATACATGTAGTTGTCTCAGAACCCTTACAGTATTTCCTTTAATTCTATGCATATATTAATATTGTGAATACTTGACACAATAATGAAAATCAGACTGATGATTTGCAGTAGGATTCTAAAGCTTCTTAATGAAATCAAAACAATTGCAGATAACAATTGCATAGTGTGTTTGGAGTATGGATTCTGTACTTCTGTTCTTGAACAAGTCAAAAATAGCTCTGCATTGGTAGACATTTAACAGATATCAGAGCAGGGAAGCAGTACACAGCAGCAGTCCACCTCAATGCTTTAAACATAACCATTTGAACCTTTGCAAATTATATTCTTCTATCAGTCAGAGTGGATATTTTTTTCTCTTAAAACATGTATATTTCATGAATGTAGAAGACTGGTATGTCTAAACCTAAGAAAAACATTCCTGATGAAAGCTTGCCTGAAATCCATCTTTCTTTTCTTTGACATCTGGGGAAGAAGGCTGGATTTTTTCACTTTCTGCAGAGTACTTTGTTTTTCTCTGGCAACTTGCTGATTTCAGTCTTATGGTGAATTTTTAAAATATCATTTTTATTTACAAATAATTAAGTTATATATATGTATGTGTGACTTTTCAGCATTTAGTTTTAAGGTAGAGTCTACGTGTGAGAATACATAAACACAGAGAGAGTACATTAAGAGAAAAATTTGTTTCCACAATATTGTATTTTTAAAAGAGTTACACATCCACTTAGGGATAATGAAAATGGAAGAGTTTCCATACAGTAGAAAATAAGTTAAAGACAGAACTCTCCCAATGCTTCTAGCAGCAGACATATGCTTTTTCTCAGGTTTAAATCCAATATCAACAGCCGTGGTTAAGCCATTAAAATCCACAGAGGTTTGGGATTCTTCGTGTTGCTAGGAATCCCAGAACATACACATCCTCAAAACAATACATTTTTGAGATACATCCCATCTTGTTTTTCTATGAAAAATACATTAAAAGGCCTAAAATAGAGAAAAAAAGATTCAAGTATGGCTTTCAGCCACCAAGACAAAGAGCCTTGCATGATGCACAACATAATTAGGAATTTGCAGCACACTGATACTCAATGCCTTCCCAATCTGCAGGCTAATCAGGATGGTGCAGATCATTTATTCTGCAGCCTGATGCAGCTTATTATTGTTACCTTTGAGCAACCTTGTCCAGTCTGCAATGTCTCCTTTTCTTACCAGTCTTGTGAGACATGGCAGTTGAATCAGGGAGTAGTCTTGAATTCTGAAATTGTGACTGTGACCTTGACTGTCTGTTTGAGGGTCAATCCTCCTTTTAGTCAAGTCTAAAATGACTTATTACATTCTGAGTTTTAATATTTATAAAACCCTTAGACAAAAGGTGCTGCATATTGCAAATTACAGTTATAGCACTATGCCCTGAAGTTTTTTTTCAGTTTTCCTGATCAGTGGGATTTTAGTTGAATTAGCATTTGGCCTGTTTATTATTGTTAATACATACTAACAGAACTATTCTTGTTTTGCCTATTTCCAGGAGGATTAAAACTGTTCCAAGCTGCATTAAGGAAGGGAAAATCAGAATAATTAATTTTATGTGTTATGGTCCTGAAGTATTTTAGATTAATACACATTAAAATTCCTTGCTTATACATTAAATCAGAATATAGAGAGTTTATAGGGAATAGAAAAGAGATTGGATAGAAAATGTCTTACATGTGACTCATGATCATGAGTATTATGTTCAGAAATCTGAACTCAGGTTTGCCTAAATGTCAGACAACGTTGCTTGTACCTAGGATTAAACTTTTGACATTTTCCTTGTGTTGTTTTTGCCGTATTCCACAGGTTACCTTTGCCCCACAAAAGACTGTTGGTTACTACACGCTATAGTATACGTGCACAGCAAATTAAAAGCAGAGAAACACATCTACAGCACAACAGACTGTTTTAGTACCCAGTGAAAGTAGGGTAAAGGTTGCAGCTGGTTAACAAATATTTTGGCAGCACATATAAAGGAATGAAAAAGGAAATCCAGAATGCTGAGGTTTGCACTATCAAAGGCTTTTCAGTTTGTATTAATTTTTAAACACCATAAAATGCTTGGCTTGAACATACAGGCATAAAACAGCATTCATAATGTTTTTTAATTTGAAGGCTTGAAACAAGGAGCTGCTGACACAGATCTTTCAAAGACAACTCCAGCATTACATTTCAATGAAAGAAATTTACTTTTAAGCTATTTCATATCAAGGCAGCTGAATACCTTGACTGGAAATATACAGTAGGATGAACCCCATTTACTCCTGTTGCTGTGCTCCTCCTAAATATGGTTCAGCAGAAACAGGATGATCTTCTTTTCGGGCTTGACTTCACTGCACTGGTCAGTTTAAATTACCACACTTGAACAATACCCACAGGGTTTAGCTCACGGGAATGTGGAGAGAGCAGAGAGATGGGCAGAACTGGTCCGGAGTGCAGAAAGTGTCAGTATTAACAGGGGGACCAGATGAGCTCTCCCACTCCACATGAGCATCAGCAGTGTAGGAGTTGAAAACTGTTCCCCAGCCCAACAGCATAAGCACCACCTTATGTGCAGCCTGGTCTGAACTGGAAGGCTTTGTCGGTATGGATGAGCACTCAGTTAGGCACTGAGCTGGCCTGGTACTCTGGGCTGACGCTCCTGCCGAGACTGGCCTTTAGTCCTGAGTGCGTCTCACAACACGGGAAGAACTTTCCTCCTGCCCACCTTGCAAAGCTAGGCTTGAGGCAGGTCTGAGCCTGGCTGCCTGGCTCGTGTTCAGTCTATGGGGTGGGAGACTTCACTGCAAGTGAATTATACAAGAATTTACAATAGCTTATGGAAGGTGCACTCATTATTAGTTTGATTTTCGCTGGAGGCTGTGTTTAAGCCAAGCCAAGTTTTCCTTAAAGAGTACTAAGCATAGGTTATTCACAGAAGGCTGGGCAGATAGTAAAACTTTTTTTTTTTTAGCTCCAAAGGACAGAGATTTTCAGGGCAAAGTTAGTGTTGTCTCCTATTTGTCAGAATATCAGTGGACTTTTACCAGCGCAGTATGTAACTTGGCACGCGATGCTATCAGGCACTTCAGTGCATGTTTGCTCTGGTTCTTCCAGCAATCCTCTATATCTCCCTCGCTTGGTCCTGGGGAAAGAGGCAGGAGAGGTTACAGCTGAAAAGTACGTGATGTTGTTTTGAACACTTTTTTGGAAGATGGAGCGATATTCTGGAACTTTCTCACTGGTTCACTCTCTCTCTGACTGAGTTAACACCAGTGACCAACAGCAGCGGTCCTTGATACAACAGAACCAGCATTTGAGGTTTTGCTCCCAATAAAATAAAAGCATTTTCTACAAGAAGCTATAAGCAATTCAAAATGTATGATTTGGCTCACCATACATGAGGCAGCTTTTTATGACGTGGCATAATGTGTTAGCAGAGAGACCTTTTGACATATCCAGTTAGATGAACAGTCAGGCCACCTTCCAAACAGTTTTTCTCATAATTACATCATGCGCTTTTCAGCCACCACGTATAACATAAGGCCACTGCAGAAGGGATTGCAGTAAGAGTCTGAGCAAATATGAACTACAGGGCAAACTTCACAAGAGATGCATGCTGTTACAAGATCTCCACAAAATACTTTAGTATGCTTTGAACAGATATTTTGTTCCACATATGTCTCTGAAAATTAGTTACCTAAGAGACTCTGAACAGATACAGTACCTAGTTGTTATCATTGTCATGCTTTTTACCTTGCTTTCCTGACTTGTAAGCATGAGTAGTGAAAATTACTTCCCAACAGCATCCCATGATGTTTTCAAAGCAGGGCATAGCCACAAATGTTTTTCTCTGAAGTTCAATTTGTTTGTGGCAGCAGGTCATACAATTGTTTTTCATTCTTTACGTAGTTTTAAATTAATTTAGCAGATGTAGAAATTTAGGGATTTTGACAGGTGACACTGTGTTCCAGGGCTTTCTTTGTAATGAGGTACACACAGAAAAACAAAACAAAACAAACAAACAAAAAAACCCCCAAAAAACCAAAAAAAAATCTAAAAAAAAAATCTCTGTAAGAATGTGTTTTCCCTTGAATGTGCTATAAAATGCTAGAATTTTCCCCTGCATCTGTAACAAAAATAAGTATGTTTACCATAAAAATGGTGCATAAGTAGTTGAACAAAAGACTACGTGAAGCATCAGCTGCTATGGAGTGGCCCCAGCAAGGGATTTTGACTTTCAAGGACTACAACAAAGTCTTGCTTTTTAACTCACATTACTAGAAACTGTACCAGGTAGGTACGCAGGATCAGATTTCAAAGGATCTAGGTTTTACGGCTCAAACCCTTCATAAGGACGGTAGGAGTTTTGAACTTCCCATATGGAGGCTAACTTGGAGTGCGTGCAGTGCAGAGGGACTGCCACTCAGAAGCGTTGTCTCAGTTCACACATATCATTTCTGAGACGAATCAAATGGCACAAAAGATGCCTTGCTGTGCTGAGCATTAGAGAAAAAATGTACAACCCGGGCTCCTTCTTGTCCCCTTGGAGCCCTACATGTCCCAGCAGAGGAGTGGATGGTGCAGCCCCATGTTCCCCAGAGAGTAAAGCCTGCGGTGGTACTGGGCTTACTTACAGCAGAATGAAGAGCACTCTGGTGGCGTTTCTTTGAAAAGAGCAAAGAGATTCTGACCCTTTGAAAGTTTTTCATGAAAGCTGACCATGCTTATTCAGTCATAGCAGAATTCAGCTAGAAAACTTTGCTTCCTTAAAGTCAGTTCTGTTAAAATCAGCTGCTGCTGATTGTTGAAAGGGTTGTTACAATAAGAAAGGTTTTTGGGATCCAGCTCCTTTCTTGTATATCGCCTTTGCTGGACCTCTACGTGTGCTTAACAACAGTAGTCAAAAGTAAGGAAAGATACCATTTTGGATGACATTGTCTATAAGATGGAGAACAGAGTATAGGAAAATGCAGACAGGTAGGCAAGGGAAGTGGTGTTTTGCTGCCTTCAAAGTGAGACTAAATGCTTCCTGAAAGATATTTTTCAGACAGATGCAAGTTATTTGGCTCAGCGGAGGCCAATATCCTGTGGCCTCTGTTGTACAGGCACTTGGGTGACTGTATTTACTAGTCCTTAAACTCAATGAGTCTCTGAAACACAAGAGGAAGGGCTCCAGCCCAAGTGGCATGGGCAATATGAGCTGAAAGAAAGGCAAGGAAAAGCAAAGACAGCAACGAGGAGAGGAAAGAGATAGAACCCTTCCAGTCTTATAAATCAGAAGTGACTCCCTTGACACTAATACTCTTACATCAGTATAACAGCAGAACAAGACGTATATGCGGCAATGTTAAAAAACCTTGCAAGGGAAAGTATAAAGCCTCTCAAATCATAGGCTCTCCGGAGGATTTAAGAAAAAGGAAAAAAAAAGGTAATAAAAGCACCCATAAAGGACTTTTTAGTTTTAATAGTATGTAAAGCAACTTAGTATATTGTTTGTTATGTACAGATAGTAGTGTTACATTTCTATGTTTTCCCCAGTATCACATGCTCTGTGGGTAAGTATATATTTTTCCTGTTTCTGGTAGCTTATGAAGCATTGATAGTAATATATGTGAGTAGTGCTGTAAGTACTAGAAAAAGCATTGTAGTCCATATTGCAGAGAACCAATAAACAGCCAACAATGTATGGCTAAATGTGAAATTACTGGCTGCTCTTCAACAGCGCTCTAGGAAAATTGTGATTTTCAGATACGATCTGTTCAGTCAAATTAAAGTCTGATGACTGCCTCAAGATGTCCATTTATCACCCAAAATAAATCAAACTGAGAGAACAGGCAACAATACATGATTATATTCAAAGGCAACGCATCAGCACCTATGGGTAAAATTTCTAGCAGCAGTCAGATAACAGGGGCAGGAAATAAGAGTACAACAATAGATCACGTCAGGACAGGATATTATAGAATCTCAGCTTGGTTCATAAATACAAAGTAATGAACTACTGCTTTCATAGTCTTACCTGTCAAACTGTATTAAAAAACTTGAAAAAATGTTATTGTCGACTGCTACAGCTGCAGATTTGGTCAAGAAATTAAATAGATTGTACTGAAACAAATGTACCTGCTTTTTTCATGTATGCAGACCTGAAAGCAGAAAAAGAAAGATAATAGAGTCTGCAATGCTCATTTTTAAATTACAATTTCCTCCTTGATTTTGTTTTTTGATTCAGATTAAAATCTTATGAAACCTTTTGGTCATCTTGAAATTTGAAAACTTTACTAGCAAACCTGAAAGATTACCCAGAGCTATGGTTTAGTGCCAATGCAAAAAATCAGGAAAAAATTACTTGAAAATTCAGGTGAATATCTGTGTGGAATTACAATTCTTCTCCAAGCATTAGTTGGAAAGTGTGAAGAAAGTTTGAGCAGAAAGTCTGGCCACCAGATGGAGGATGAAGGTAATTGGAGGTAATGCAGATCAACAGATGGGAGCCTGAGAAATATCTGAAAATAAAACCTTAAGAAAGCGCTTTGCTGTACTGAGCACTTTACGTTTTTCTTTGTCTTGCAAAATGTGCAAGGTGCAAAGCAAATGCACGCCCAAAGTGGACGTGTTAAGTGCTGAGCTAAGTATTAAAAATGGGAAAAAAAGAGACGCCTTCCCTGCACGTTAGAGAGTCCCTGTGTAATTCGGTACAGCCCCGTGGGCTGTGCCCTGGCACAATGAGATGGGCCCTTGCACAGCAACAGCTTCTCAACCACTGCTCTGAAGGACTTCCTCCTCATTCGATTTGAATCACAGCATTATCAGTACCGAGCTTCACAACAGGAGGAGGTCTACACCACTGGGCAGACATCTGCTTATATTTACACAACGCTGTTCCTTGCAGCACTCGAGAGGACGAAGCCTAATTTTCCATGTCGCACAGTCTGTGAAGGGCTCCTGAGGGTGGACTGAAAGCATCCACTGGAGGAGAAAACTCTGGAGGCACTCCCACACAAAATCTGAATAACTCACCAGCTGGACTTTCCCCACTTAAAGTGGCTAGGGCTCCCGAATTAGAAACATTTTTGAAGACTGCTGACAAGGAGGGACAACTGAGATAGAGAAGAACTAGAAACTGCTCCCAGATAAGGCTGCACAATGAGGTAGGATGAACCTGTGTATGTGCTGAGGATTTGCAAATTAACGAGCTAAGTATTTCTACTTCTGCAGCCATTTAGGCTAGAAAAGAGCTCCCTATCCTGATTGCACAGACTCAAACTGCAGTGAATGTGAAAGTATTTTCAAAGAAAGGACATTTAATAGAAAGGCCACATCAGGCTCCCTAGTACCTCAATTGCCATTCAGATTTAGTTATGTAGCTGAACTCTCCATGGACACTGGAGCCATGAGGACAGAGTTGCATACAGCTGGCAGGAGAAGATACGACTATCTGCACCTTGTGGGTGACCACCTATGCATCACAGATATCAGTTTCACTGGGATGAGTGTGCTCTTTCTGAAACCTGCAGTAGATGTGCACATGACTCATTCACGTGCATGAATTGCCTGTGGGATTTCAATGATTGTGGAATATGATGGATTGGCATACCACGTGATTGTATTAAGTGCTGGCTCTGCCCAGGGAACACTGGCTAGCAGAAAATGTCATCCTCACATCCCACCTAGCACAGCTAGTGTGCTATTCCCCCTGAATACAGCAAAGATGTCCAGGATGATGTAGATTTTCACCAGAGAGTAAAGAAGCAGATGGTGATGGCCTGCAGACTTTCATTACATCCACAGCCACAACAGATTTACTAACACCAGATTGCTGTGCCATGGATCTACAGGAGTTGGGCAGAAACAGCTTCCAAGGAGAAATACCCCTACATTTCTAGGCTGGGAAAAGGAAAACAGAAAGAGGTGTGAGGCATCTCCAGCACTGAGCAGTTTCTGAGATAGAAACGGTATTGTGTCTGGCTGAGATGGAGTTAATTCTCCCCACATCAGCCCTCACAGAGCTGTGCTGTGCATCGGTACCAGCCAGGGGTTGATAACACACCGGTGTTGTGGCTGCTGCTGAGCAGTGCTGGCACAGCACCCAGGCTGTCTCTCTCCAGCATTCCCCCTCAGCAGCAGGATGGGAGGGGGCAAGATCTTGGGAGTAGACACAGCCAGGACAGCTGACCCCAACTGAACAAAGGGATATTCCATACGATATGATGTCTGATCAGCAAGAAAATCTAAGACATTTTCTTATCTAAGGAGAAGGAACGGGGGAGGCATTCATTATTTACATTTGTCTGCCAGAGCAACCTCTATGCATACTGAAGCCCTGCTTCCTGGGAAGTGGCTGGACATCGCCTGCTGATGGGACTTTGAGAAGAAATCTTTTGTTTTTCCTTTGCTTTTGCTTTTATTAAACCGCATTTATCTTGACCCGTGAGGTTTTTTCCATCTTATTTTCTCCCCTCTGTTCTGCTGAGGAGGGGAATGACGGAGTGACACCTGGCATCCAACCAAGGTCAACCCACCACATAGACCCATGAAGGTAATCTTTTGCATCCAGAAATTAGCAACACATGAATGTAAATCACCACGAGAGGCTTGTGATGCATGCCCAAAATTATTAAGACTTGGCAAAACTGAGTTTGATGGTGGCATCTGCCACGCTTTTAGTGCATCAGAAAACAGCAGAGATTCAGCTGGTGCTGGCACGACTTTTGAAGAGTGCAGTCTAGGAGATCCAGTAGCCAAATGGCCTCCAGCAACTATCCAGGGAGATGGGTTTTGCTGTCCTTGAATCTGGAGATACCTGGAGCTTTTTGCTGCCTCTGTTGTCCTTTGTCAACCTCACAAGCTGTGGCTTGTTGTCATGCATTGAGTACAGTGCAGATGCTATAAGATGGCAGCAGGTAGTGATCCTATAGACCCTGTAGTCTGTACAGGAGTAAGAGATGTCTTTTGAAGGAGATATAAGATGCATGATTGTAGTCACGTCCTTGAGAAGTTCATCCTCAATAAAGCAGGAACGTATCTGTGGCAAACTAAGGGAACTGCAGACACAAGCAAGGCACTGTAGCCTGGGGCCTCCTTATTGTGGTCAGGGGAACAGTGTAGATATGGTCTAATTCTGCTTGCTTGCCTTGTAGCACTGCAGATCCATGGAAGAAACAGCTGAACAGGCAAATATCTATATGTAAGATTTCCACGTAGCTCAAATACTTGTATAGATAAAAGCCCAGTGCTAATGATATATTTCCAAGCTTCATCATAGATTTCTTAAGGTTTGAATACTTCTCAGATCTTCACTTTTGTAAAAAAAAATGTGAGGTATTTTTAGGTAGGTGTTAAGATTGTGCCTTTCCCCCCCCTACAAGCCCAAAATGACAAAAATGACTCTAATGATCCTTTGGCAAGATGCTGCAAATTTGCGGAAGATGGAATCTGGAGCCATAAGGCAGCCAAGAGATGCTCCTTTCCAAGCCGAGCCTCCTGCCAGTGCAGAGAACAGGGTGAGCCAGATTTCATTTAGTACCTGGAAATTTCATTTAGTACCATCAGGAAAACCACGGGGAGAGGAGTTCACTCATTGGGAACACAGGTGCTTCACAGACCCTCTTGAGGAGCTGCCAGGGCCACCCCGGTGGTCCCTGTGAGCTCTACTCCTCGGGCGGACACTTGCAATAGTTCAATCTCCTGTTTTTGAGCTCCAATGTTTGTAGGCATCTTTCAGCCCCCAGTGAGGGGCACAGCAGGACCGAATTACACCTTTGGCTCATAATTTCTAAGCTAATTTAACTATGGCACAAATGAAATGTTTGATATAGACTAAGTGCTTGAGTTTAAACAACTCAGTAGAGAAATCCTAAATAAATGAATCAGGGGAAAGGAAACAGTGCTTTAAAAATTACCAAAGACTATCCATTTCAGAACTATCAAAGTTCCTATCAATTTCAAAACCTTATAACTTATACTTTGATACAAATTACTATTAGAACAATATTTTGCAACCATATTTTGTAAGAAAATTGCGAAGTTCTGCAGTAAGATTTTCTGATCTTACTTTTGCTCGATTTTTGTACTTCTGGCAAATTAAATAAGTCATTATGGTGCAATAAAAAAAGGATACAATTTTGCACTGGATTATAATTAAGATGAATGAGGTCAATGAACTGTACCTGAATCACTCCTTTCATACTCAGAAATGCTGTTTGGTTCAAATGATCTTTTATGTCTCTATTATAAGTACTATACTTCTAGACAAATAAAAAAAATCTAAAACTGTATCTGTGATATATGGACAAAATCACAGTAATTATGTGCATAAAGTTGAATGTCTGAACATAGGATTTGTTCTTACTTGCTGGCTTTTAATTTATCTCTGACTAGCTAACCCTGCTCTATGTGCTGTGGTGATTGCCACACAACCAACCATCTTGTGTATGTTTGCTTGTAATTCTATATATATTGCAAATTGTGCATAAAAAAATACGCTTATAGATTTAAATAATTGAATTTGAACTGCTTTTATTTGTGAATAGTTTCTTTAATCAGCTAACTAGAAAACAGCATTTTACAATAAAATTACAGGTTTTAGGAGTTAAAATAAAAATAGACAGTTTTTTGAGAATGAATCTCAAACAATATTAAGAAAAAAAGCTTCAACATCAGGTGTTTGGTGTCCTTGGGTCTCCCAGATGAGACTACAGAGACAGAGATCTGTTGATAAACCAAAAAGTACCTGTACCCAGATCCTCAGAAGTATTTAGAAATACTCCTCTTGATTTCTGTCCAGGCATTGGTCCTTCCAAAGGCCAACAGTATGAAGCTAGTAAGTTACAGAGCAGATGTGTGAGAGCTGAAGCCAATGCTGAGCAAAACTACTTTGTCCTGGCAGCTTGCCTGACTTTAACCCCTCTGTGCATGTCCCAGCTCCAATACCACAGCTCTTTGAAACACAAAGAACTACCTTTTCCCAAAGGTGGCTTATAAGAAAACTGTAGGTATAATGACAAGCTGTTATTTTTAACAATTATTTCTTAAACTGCAGGCCAGTACCTTTCTGGCAGTCCTAAAAGGGTTTAAAGTGGGTTGGTCAAGTACCATGTGGCAGCAGCTCTCTGTCTCAGGTTGGCAGCAGCTATTGCATTAACAAGTGAGGACTGCCGATGATTAGTAGCTGCAGGACTTTACTCTACCCAGGGAATTGATAACCACCTCAAATTGCTGACAGCAGTTCATTTTCTCCAAGGTGAAGGAATGAGTATGAACACTTGTAGCCAATTATAAGCTCTGCTCTCTTGACTGATATGGAGGAGCTCAGCTGCTGGAAAGTCTGACTCAAGGGATGTGAGATGAACCAAGTGGAGGTGATATTTTCAGGGTTGCATAACCCAATTCTAGATATTTCTAGATTCTCTTGATGAGTTCAAATACTCTATGCTCTGCATTTATGCTGGCAAAGATATGCAAAATTAATCTAGCACTTCTCCCAGCTTCTTTTGCTCCCACTTTTCTTTGGTCATACAAACAACTGGAGCATTATAAAAACAGGAACAAAGCTGGTTACAAAACTGGAAGCAAAATGAAATGAATAATGATGCAGAGATGAAGTCTCAAATATTTGTTACAGCTTGACACTTTTTATTTATGGAGGATTTACAGAATTTGTCAGAGATGGAAATGAATAATGTAGGGTTTGATCACATGTTTTTTCTGTCCTGAATAGAGCTTTACTTCAGCAAGCTCAAGATAGGTCAAGACTCTATAGGGCTGATTTGTGGGTGATAAGGAGATCTTTAAGCATTTAATGGCAATGTAGATAATACTAAAGAAAGGCAAGTGTTTGAAAAGTGTATTTCTATTTCCACATAAATGTGTCGTATGGTCTTCTTTTCATAGCCAAACTGTCACATGCATGTCGGCAGTGCAAATTTCCTGGTTCATGTGGGTTTTTTGGTTTTTTTTTTAGAAGTATTAGGACTAGATGTGAAATGATAGCATCTTCTCATTTCTTTAGTGTTTAGTCATTTGCTCAGGCTGTCAAAATGGCTCCAGTTAATATCAGTTGCACAGGTGAATTTTATCTATAATACCACATGAACATCTATTTCATGTGGAAAGAACTGATGACAGTGATGCGTTTTATATGTCAGCAAGTAATCATTTGATCATAACCATTATCATCATTGTAAATGGTAACTTTTAATCAACAGCAACATATCTGTCGCTCCTCTTGAGCTGACAATCTGCAGATAACAATTTTCATTCCATTATCAACCACAGAGTGTTACTGTGTTATTAAATAGACAGTATTTTGTTTTCACTGACTGAAAGAATGAAAAGTAAGTGTAAAAAATCAGAGCTAAGACCCACCATTATCCCTGATTTCATCATGCCTGGTGCCTGTGTTGTGGAGGATACACTTCTACAGCAAAGCCTCTGAGAAGTCTGGATTGCAAGATTTGTGAATTGTTAGTGCTCAGCATTGCACAGGATTATGAAAAGACCACAGCTTCCATTTCAGCATTAAATAGTTTTGGTCATGTATGATCTATGTTAAGTTTTAGAGAAAGCTATGTGAAGAAAACCTCATAGGCTTGTATATATATGTCTAAAGCTTTAAAAGCACTTTTTAAAAGATAGATTTTATCTTGGCAGACTGTGAAATAATGTTTCTTTATCGCATGGGAGGTTCTAGAAAATAAAGTGTTTGGTTAACACGCTGGTTCCATTATAGAAATGTTACTGCAAATTGTTGGTGTGCAAAAAGAAACAGAAAAAACAGATAGCAAGTTTGAAATTATGTATAATTTTTCTGATGAATACTGAGTGATTAGTTCTTCTTAAAGCACTTGTTCCTTCAATCAGGTTTTTTTTATTTGATTTTCAACTTCATATAAACTACTAGAACGATGTCATCATCACACCTGTTGTGCAGATAAGATAATTCCCATTTCCTCAGAAGTATCTAGATTTCTGTGTATTTGTCAGGGTTCGTATGTCACAGTGGTTCCTGTAAAAGAACAAATTATTTATCAAGCTTTCTTTATGGTACAGGAGAGAACACATGCCTTCATTTTGTAGCACCATAAGCAGACTAAAAGAATTAAATTCCTACTCACTAAACCAAACTATGTAAAAGGAGAGTCTTAGTACATCCCCTGTAGTTTTGTTTTTTGGACAGCACATATTTTTTTATAATCCTACTGTTCCCACAGAAAATATTTAACTACATCTTTTTAATTTATAACTCTGATGCAACCTGTTGAAAACCAGAGGTCTTTCTGAGAAGTGTCTCTCCAGAAACTCTGTAGATACACTCAACTAGATATGCTAAGTTCTAGTGAAACTATGGTTTTGGCTACGGTTCCTCCAGATGACCATCAGCAAAAGGCAAAAAGTGCCCAAGTGAAATTTCACTTTACATGGGGGTATGATCTTGATCATTTTATGATTGATGATCATTTCATGCTAGAGCTGGAAGTCATTTTCACAAGTGACTATAGAGGAGTTAGTTTCCTTTGAGGATGTCTTCTGATCTAGCTTTCTGGCCTGGTAGCCATTTTTTGTTTTGCTTTACTTTCTTATTCTCCTGACATGAACAGATAGATTAATCCATGAATTCTTATTTCTTTGTCACTGGTCTGGGCTCATGCCCATCACAGTTTGAGGGGTTGTTCATCTTGTCAGTTGAGTAAACATTTTTCCAAGTTTGCTCTAATAATTTCCTTTGTAGTCTTTGAAGATTCAGTCTCTGTTAGGCCATTTAAAATTGGATGATGCCAGGAAACTCAAAAATAATCTTGTCCTTTGTGTCATCCTCCTTCTCAAGGCAGTAAGCCTCTGCTTTTCACCTTAAATGCTTATTCAATACTCATCTTTTCATTTTTGGGCTAAGGGTCCAAGCTGGAGGGATCTATGACATTGGGAGATTTCACAATCATGAACTGGTAAATCAATTTCTCCATAGGAGGAAAAATCTATAATGTTTAGAGGCTTTAAAAACCCCTGAATTTCATATATTGGGTCAGTCTGACTGTCTCTGAATGCAAATCTGTACATCCTTCAATACCATTTCCACTGCATTTGCTAGTTCTCTCACTTTGAGCCAGTCATTACATTTTAATTCTCTAAACATTACCACAAGACAGACGTATGTCCTGTATCATACCCTCTAGGACATTTTTCAAGTGTTTAACAATCAGCTGTTTCTGGGTTTATTGGAGTGACTGTTTCACCTTGCCTCTCTAATCCACTATAAAGCTTGACGTGTTCTACAATACCTTTGGTAGCTTTGGTATATAAGTGGTTTTGGTGGTCTTCTATAACTTGGTGATATTCTACAAATCATGTTTTTCTCAACAAAATTCTTCAAAGGGAGTAGGTTGGATTGTCACAGATATGAGAGGATAGGAAACAGGAGGAGGGATGGAGGGGACAAATGAGTGGTAATCCTAATCTGTGATCTCATACATAATAATAAAGCGTACCTTTTCAATTGCTGCCAATTCCAGTATTCTGCCAAAAGTCAACTTTCACACAGAGTGTGAAATGCTTTCCATTTCCAAATTTATAAAGGATCTGTTGGACTTGAATTCTCTCCAGCAACTTGTAGTTAACTTAATTTAATGGCATTGCCTGCAAAATGGAGGGAAAACTGGCACTTAATTAGGGTGAGGGAAATGGGCCGTGTTTTTTCTGTGTGATCAGACTCCTCATAGCAGATACTGACCCTTGTAAGACCCATTTACAACTGTTGTACTTCAGTGGTATGAAGATAAATGAAAAAAATGCCTATCATTCTTCTCACTGGTAAATCAGAAAGTGGCTAAACTCAACCCTTTATACCAAATTTAGTGATAAGAAGCAGATAGGACCCTGACCAAGTGAAAATAAATAAGAAAACTTACTTTAGCTGTGTTAAACTTTGACTACACTATTGACTCTATTCTTCAGACCCTTGTCTAAGTTTGGCTTTTCCATATTGGCATTTGCTAAGAAAATCTACTATGGACCTGACCAATAAAATTCTATTACAAGTATACTTGGGTTCCTGAAATTGCATGGCTGCATGTAGACCTCAGTTCTCATTTGAGGAGAGAAATGGATTGAAGTTCTG
Source organism: Aramus guarauna (assembly GCA_013400195.1). NCBI lineage: Eukaryota > Metazoa > Chordata > Aves > Gruiformes > Aramidae > Aramus > Aramus guarauna. Next base: position 167,017 of record VXBL01002121.1, on the reverse strand, counting down.
CAAGGCTGAGAATACTTAAAACTAAAAGAATCGAGTGAAGGTCAAGGAGCCAGATGTTTTGTGTTGAGCAGCTCTATGCAGAGTCAAGTCTTCTGGATATACAGCTCAGTTACTTTGAGGAAAGGTACCTGTAGTATCAGCAGAGTGTGGTCGACTTCCCAGTTAGCTGAAGGAGGTCCCCTCCACCAGCAGCATATCAGTCTAAACATCCATTTCCGTGATTCTACATCAAATTTGATACAATTCAGTGTCATAGTATGTAGACAAACACCTGTTGCCTTTTATGGCAGGTGATCCTGCCATAAAAGGCAGAGGACTGGAGCAACATATCTCAACTGAATTGATCTTATTTAGAGTTAATCAGCATCTCTAAGACTCATTACAGAATATAGCTCTATGGTGAGAATGGTTCACATGTTTTTGTTAGTGTCTTGGCAAAGCATGTCCTACAGATTAAGAAATTCTGGATTAAAAGACCACTTTCCCTTCTTTCATTTCCTCTTCCATGTTTCTAAGATTGTACTTACTTTCTAGATCTGTACTTATACTGTTTTAAACCTGTGTCTATACTGCTTTAGTAGCAGTAGAGTGTTTTCGTTGCAGAATTCTGTAATATGTTTACTAATCCCAACCTGTTTGACACATCCACACCCTGGTACCATGAAGCACATTGGAAAGAAGGGGCCCTGTCCTCTGTGGTTACTCTGGATTTGCCAGCAAGAAAGCCAAGACCTACAATTAGGAATCTTCCCTCATGGCTGTCTATGTCCCCATGAAAGAACTAGGAAAACCAAGATTGGTAGATAAATTCCTTCTTCTCTCACTAATATATTTCACCAGGGAAGAATTTGCAGACAACATCAAGCTGAGTGAAGTGGTTATCTTGCTTGAAGGACAGGAGGGACATCATGCCATCCAGAGGGACCTGGACAATCTTGAGAAGTGGTCCCTTGTGAACCTCATGAGGTTCAACAAGGCCAGGTGCAAGGTGTCATGCCTGGGTCAAGGCAACACCTGGCATCAGTACAGGCTAGGGGATGAAGGAACTGAGAGCAGTTCTGTGGAGAAGGACTTGGTGTACTGGTGGATGAAAAGCTGGACATGACCCAACAATGTGTGCTCACAGCCCAGAAAGCCAACCGTGTCCTGGGCTGTATCAAAAGAAGTGTGACCAGCAGGTGGAGGGAGGAGATTCTTCCCCTCTACTCCGTTCTGGTGAGATCCCACCTGGAGTACTGCATCCAGCTCTGGTATCCTCAGCACAGGAAAGACAAGAGCCTGTTGGAGCAGGTCCAGAGGAGGGCCAGAAAAATTATCAGAGAGATGGAACACCTCTCCTATGAGGACAGGCTGAGAGATTCAGGGTCATTCTGCCTGGAAAAGAGAAGGCTCTGGTGAGACCTTATTGCAGCACTTCAAGACTTAAAAGAGGCTTACAAGAAAGATGGGGACAGACTTTTTAGTAGGGCTTGTTGCAATAGGACAAGGGGTAATGGATTTAAACTACAAGAGGGTTGATTCAGACTAGATATAAGGAAGAAATTTTTTACAATGAGGTTAGTGAAACACTGGAACAGGTTGCCCAGAGAGGTGGTAGATTCCCCAACCCTGGAAACATTCAAGGTCAGGCTGAATGGGGCTTTGAGCAACCTGATCTAGTGGAAGATGTCCCAGCTCATTGCAGGGGGTTGAACTAGATGACCTTTAAAGGTTCCTTGCAGCTCAAACTATTCTATGAATCATAACTGTTTCCTGTCTTGAACAGAAAGAGGGTAATTTTCCCCTCCAGTCTGACCAAAGGTTGTGACCTTCAGATCTTGGAGTCTGGCATACCTGAACAGGATACTTCTAACTGTTAAAGCAAAGTTTCCAGTTCACAAACAGTGTCTATCTGGGATTACGTTGCTTTCTCCTTTTCTGAAAGCCTTTCTCAACCTTTCGGAGTTTCTCTCTGCTCTTTATGCTGTCTTCTGGTTTTGGAACCTGAACTCCGCGGGAGCTGGCTGTGCTGCCTTGCAGAAACCGGTCATGCAAGGAGATGAAGTCTTAGGAGTCCTAGAAATACATTGAGAAACAAGAGAGATCAACGTACCTTTAACAGTTTAAACATCTTCAAGCAGGAAAAGGGAAAAGTAGGTTAAAGGCCAAAAACAAACTTAGAAAAGCAAAACAAGATAGGAAAACAAGAGCATGCAGATAAGATGGACAGTACATAGCCAAACATAACCTGTAATAGCAAATAACACACCAATCATGTCAAACAGTTCCCAAAAACAAAAAAAAATGTGGATGCGTAGACAAGGGAACCTGAAGAAGCCCCTCATCTTCTCTCCTCAGCTCCAGCAAATGATGCCAACTATAGAATCATAGAATCACAGAATCATAGAATGGTTTGGGTTGGAAGGGACCTCAAAGATCATCTAGTTCCAACCCCCCCTGCCATGGGCAGGGANTCTCACCAGAACGGAGTAGAGGGGAAGAAACTCCTCCCTCCACCTGCTGGTCACACTTCTTTTGATACAGCCCAGAACACGGTTGGCTTTCTGGGCTGCAAGTGCACACTGCTGGCTCATGTTGAGCTTTTCATCAATCAATACCCTCAAGTCTTTCTCCTCAGGGCTGCTTTCAATCCATTCTCTGCCCAGCCTGTAGTTGTGCTTGGGGTTGCTATGCTTTCATTGCCAGTGAGATGAAATTGTGGTTGGCATAAATTCTGCTGGGATGCTGGGCATGTTTAGCTTGAGATGCACCCAGCTTGGCTACCTTTGTTTTTTCATGGAGCCGACTTGAAGTGCAGTGTGTGTATGTCATGCCTAGAGACTCAGGAACAGTGTCAAGTAGGACTGAGACTGGGACTAATGGTCTGCCAAAGAAGTTACTCGTCTGGCTCTTTTCTCTTCTTTTTGCTCCTAAGTTGTCACAGAAGCAGGGATTGGCGGTGCCACTTCTCTGTTTTTTCATTGCTGACATATTGCACATTTCAGACAGAAATCCCTCCCTAGCTGTCTGAATGGGACTGTGCACCCCAAGAGCTACTGTGCAGAAGAGTTGGCACTGGGCGTGTAGAGGCAGCTTTACAGCAGCCTGAGCAAAAGACTTCCCGCCAGCAGCATCTGTGGACATGGAAACAGTGACCACAGTAGATTCATTAAGATCTAAAGAAATGCAATAACTGGACCCTAATTAGCCACCTACACCCTAATGTTAAACATTATAAGTTTGCAAATGGCTGCCTAGGACAGACTCACTTGTTTGCAAGCTTATTGGGCTCTGGACCTCTTACACCAGGCACCAGTGATGTCATATTAAATTAGCTAACTCTTAAGTTAATGCCAGAGAACCTTGTCAGGGAACAGAACATGATTGTCCATACCATTAAAATGTTAGAAATGTCCTGGAATGGCTTAGGGTTTTCCCTGTCTCCCTCCCGAAAAACTCCCAGGCAGCCTGGGATTTAACACAAGCAAGAGACAATTCTTCACAGACCATTTCTAAAGTAACCGTATTATTTTGCAGTATAAACCAGTGTGAATATAGGCCGTTCTGTACCAGTTGTCTTCAGGGCTGAAGAATGGTACCAAGTATATTTAAGCTACTAGTACAGACAAACTCTAAGTGTGTGGGAGCCTAGAAAAAATGGCAGAGTCCCTGGTCAGTCCTAATGGTGTTTGCACTTCTGACACCAACTGGTTAAAGTGTGGGAGAAGGAGGAAATAACAAGCATAATGAACTGAGGATCTAACCTGACATCACTGCATGAGAAGTCCTAACTTGTTGTTAGTGTTCCTCCACTGTGCCTCTCTTCAGGCTGGTCTGATTTGTGAGTGCTTTAAGACTTTCATGTTGCTTCAGGGATCCCTGTAGAAAATGAAGCAGGTATCTGAGACATATAATGACGTGCTGGATGTGTTTATTGCAATGGAGCAGACTGAGACATAGAAGGACATGCTGTGTGTGTTTATTATATAGTGGCTTTGGAGGAGACAAAAGTGCTATGAAGATGATAGAAGAAGGGGCCAGCTGTGTGGGGCTACTTGATCCTCCTGATAACACAGCTTTCACTAAATAAGTGGACATTTGTGACTTACGTAGAGCTAAGCCAACTGTCATTTTTCTTGCTCCTAGGTGTGCGCTCCCACTCGTTGCAGCAGAGTGAGCTCCTGCATCATTGTACACTTTAAAGTTTGGTTCTTTTCCAGAAGCTTGCACATGAACAATTTCAGGCAGGTCCTTTGACACCTGCAGGACAGTTGTACAGGCTGGGCTGTAGGTTCTTCTGATGTGAACTGGCAGGCAGACACTTCTCCAGCATCCTATCCACCCTCGCTGTAATCAGTATGAAGTTAGCATTGGGGTTCAGGAGATGGGGCAGGGGCAAGGGAGATTAGAATGACACGCTCATCAAAGAGACCGCAGATCGCCTGACTACAGGGCATAGCAACCTCACTGCGTAGGGCTCCTACACACCTTCATGACATAACCTGTCCTGACAGTTGGTTCTAACCCAGCTGCACAAGTATGCTATATTTGGCTTCTTAAATTTGAAATGGTTGTTTTGTTGTAAGTTGTAAGTTGCTCTGTGTTGTGGTGGATGCTGGCCTTGGCTAGCTCTGTTGCTAGGTTAATGGGAAATCTTCCAGCTGCAAAATTAAGAATATGCGCTTCTTGTTCGCAGGCTCCCTGATTCCTTTTGCACCTCATGCTGCTCCATTCTGAGCATCTGGCCTGGTGACAAAGCAACTAGCCAAGAAATGAGGATGCCAAGGGTGTCATATGTCAGTGCTGAGGAACGGCGTCTCTATGCTGTGGGGTATGCTAGGCATAAGCACCTTCTAAGATACCTTTGCAGAGCTGCAGAGGTGTCAGGTTGTGTTCAGTGTGGTGAGGCTGAGTCCATGCTGCTTGCAAGGACAGAGAGAGAGAGAGAGGGTAGGTACAGAAGTGAATCAGAGCAGAGTGTCTGTGTGTACATCAAAATGTGCAGCATTACTTACAGCAATTGGGAAAAGTGGATGCTACACAATAAAATGTTTATTTGAACCAAAATAGATAAGGATACTAAAATATACATGGTTTTGGCCCTGCATCCCTGTTCTGGATGTGAAATTGAATAACAAGCCAACTCTTCTCATCTCTGTAGATCAATCTCCACGGACATATTAAAGAAGTATTTAAACATGCTTATGATTCAATTATGCTTTACTCAGTTACATTCCATTCAATTACGTATTCTATTTTGTAGGAATACCATAACCTCTATATTTGGTCATGCTGGAACCTTCAGGCTGCTGCTTTAGAATATTTGAGAGACAAAATTAACAAAAAGTCTAAGTATTCATGTGCCTCCTTAGAAAGATGCAAGAGATGTAGCTTGCTGTAAAATTTATCAGGCTTGTACAGCTTGTTGTATCTGGATCCAAAGAAAAATGTTTCACTTAAATGCTAGAATACAGCTAAAATGACATTAAAACATCTTTGTTTTCTATGAGTGTAGTGTTACACAGGACATGGAACTGAATGGAGAAACTTGTAACTTAGCTTTTGAAAACTTGATGTACTTAACTGTAAATGAAAAAAGTCATATAACAATTTAGCAACGTGTATAGTCTTCTCCAGTATGTTGGCAGTGCAGTTCATAGGTCAAAATACATGTTCTCCCTACTTTTGCTGACTTTCCAGGCAATGTGCATCATTCAGAAACGTGCTGCATGGAGTCTAAAGTTCAGTAGTTACCCTTTGTTTTCAGTGTCATCTCATCTGATATCTGAAATGGTCAGGAATAACAATAAAAAAATATATCTTTTTTTCTTCATTACTTTTTTTCAGAGCATTGCATTCACATTTGTAGTATGGATTAAAAATAATAATAATAAAAAAAGTGCCAGAACCCCCAGTAAGGAATCACTTCATTATTGGGAGTGGTCCTTACGACAAAGCTGATGATTTGCAGCGGTGCCACACGCTGCAGCAGCGAAAAGAAAGGCTTTTTCTGTCCCTTCTGTTCTCAGGCTCTCCGCAGCAGCTCTGTGGCTCTGTGTTTCTTTCGCAGGCTACATACAATATAAATTTCCATTCCCCTGCCGTCTCGGATTAAAACATTTAATTCTTCATCAATTCTTCAAATCCTCTTGGTTTTTGTAGATGAGCCCTGCTTTCCTGCTGAGATGTCTGGCTTGGAGGAATGTTTGATGAGTAAAACGAATGAAAAAGCTAAGTGATGGCACTTGGAAGTAGCTAACAAACCAAATAGGTTTTGATAACTGGTTTTTGCATGGTGAAGGTTTGTTACTTTACATAGTGGAGCTACTTAATTTCTTTAACGCAAGCCTCTTTTTACAGACTCCTTTCAAAATTTGACAGAACAAGTATGCAAAACAATTTGTTGAGACAGAAAATAATTAGAGTTACTGAAAGATGCATGAAGGAAACATTTCTGAAAGTTCTCTGAAAATGTTAATACACCCATTACAAAATACTATCCAGGGAAGTTCAGTCTTCTCATGGAGAGTCATACTGTCAAATTAAGATGCAACTCCCTTCACATAAGAGTGATTTATACTTTCTGTACAAAATTTGATTGAAATGTTAGTTGTGAATGGGCAATAAGAGTGGGCAATGAAAATGTGCAAAATCTGCTATTCCAGAAGCTCGGGAGGGGGGAATACTCTCTACCCTCATGTGCCAAAAATGTATCTTTCTGCATATGCATGTGCGAAGATGCCTTAATTGAAATTGTTCACATCTCTCTAAACATTAATGTCAGAGCACTCATACAATTATTCAAAGGACACAGCCATGAAGCAACACTGTACAATTTCCAATGCCACACTAGTCTTCCACAAGGTAGAGTGACAAGGAAAAGTAATAAAATTGTCACAAAAGTGCATGGAAGAAAACACCCAAAAAAAGTCCCCAGAAAGATTGGCATCATGCTCACAGATATTCCAAGAACTAAAAGAGTAGCTAAGTTTATTAGATAAACTTTGTCTAGTGAATAATTAACAGGTCAGCTTCAAGGTGAAGCTCAATATAGACAGATCTTTTGATTTGGTTGTTGTAACTGAAATGCTTTACTTTTAATGCACAAAAAAGGGTTATACCAGATAATCCTGGCAGGATTAGGTGGGAGATTTATTAATTTAATGTTGATGTAATTTTCAAATTTAAGTTATATTTTTGATAGGTATCCATGATTCATAGGATGACGTATAAATTAGTGTTTTGTCCATTTTATAGTATTGCATACACAAATGTTAAATGAACACTGTTGTCAAGGTCACAATATTAGTCAGTCAAATGGCTGAAAACATTCCTTTTGTAAATGCATTTATTTATGTAGTATTTATTTCATAGGGCCCCTGTCTCTTTTGGCATGAAGCATGGATATGAACTGAGCTTTTGAAGTTAAAGAGATTATAGAGTGCATTGAGGAGGACTTCTCCCGTGTTTGTGACAGAAGTTGAGTAGTGAATGCAGCAAAGGCTTCCAGGGAGAAGAGAACAGGTCAGTGATTAAAGCAATTGAGTGCCGTCTTGAAAGCTAAATTATAACCTTGCCCCTGAGTTTGTAATTGATGCTATGTGAGCTACTTATATTTATCATAGGTGGCCACTAACCAATTTTTTCAATGTCTGATGAGAACCTGATTTATCAAAGTTTTGAGTACTTAAATCTGGATCTGAAGTGAATGAGAGCTGTAAGTGGGTAAATGAAGTGTGGCATAGTGCTAGTTATAAAAAAATAAAGTCCTAGACTGCTCTCGTATGAGACACCTAAGCTTTGTGGATTCTTTTATCTTAGCTCCTTTGGATCTCAGAATCCTTACTTGTTAAGTGAAGATAATAGCATGCCTTAGTTTTGTAGCAATACTTAAAAAAAAATGTGCTGGTATTTTAGAAGCACTCTGTCAAAATAACCATGGACAAAAAAGCACTGGCAAAATGTGTAGTTCTGTATTCAGAACATTACTTGAAGAAAATACAATAGATAGGAGGACAGGACGCCAGATCGAGTGGGAGAAACAGTGGAAAAATTCTCATTAAATAAGTATTTTCTATTCCAGCGCAATGCATGAAAGTAGGGCTCCAGAACAAAACTGGTAAATGACCGTGTACACTAAATGATATAGTAAAATAATACGCATGCAGCAGTGAAGCAATTTAAAGTTTTACAGACCTGATGCTCCTCAGCTCCTGAGTGTTTTGGCATGGTTCCAATGTGGATGGATATTCATGGGGATTGCAAGAGAACCACTTACATCTGCTTTCGTGCCAAATACAATGCCTAGACCATGGGCCTAAACAGCGCCTAAACAGTTTTTCTGACAATATCCTTGACAAAGTTATGTGTAGATTAAAACAGGATCTTTAAGCTGAAGGAGAATGGCAGATACAATAACTGATGTTAGTAGCTCTGTCTGGGACACAATTCTATCACTACAAATGCCCACCCTCATGGCCAAGAGGAGAAGCTCCTACGGCTCTCTGGGGAGAAGCTTCCCTTCTTTCAGGAATGGATCTGACGATTCAACAGCGTGCCAGTGTGTGGGCATTTATGGTGACAAAAACAAATGGGGTGGTGCAGGAGTTTATTGCCCACAAATAGAACAAGCCTCAAAATGGAAATTCATTATTATGACAGGAAAAGAGGTGACTGATACAATGAGCTAATAGTTTAGTTACATTTACATATCCATAAACAAGGAGCTGCAAAGGCGGGTAGGGATGCACACTGTGAATGGGGTATCAAAAAATCTGTAACATTTTCTACTCTTACAGTGCTTTTTTACATAACAAGATAAACATACAGGGTAACTGGTGCTAGTGCACTGGTATCAACCCAGCTGCAAACTGTTTTCTATGTCAATCTTGCAGATTTCACAAAGGTGAACCTTTGTGTTTTGCTCAGGAAAGACCACAACATTGTCAAGACTGACAGCAGGGCAATAAAAAGGCCCAGGAAAGCACACTACGCTTACCTGCTACAACTGCTGTATGAGTATTACTTCACAGGCAGTTTCCCTGCAGTACGCTTTGCATCCTTACAAGTATGCTAGGAGCTATTATGAACTATGTCCTTATCATTTGATGTAGGATGCACTATTCAAGCAGTGAGATACGTTGCACTAACATTATCACACCCCACACATGGCTGTGTTCTTACCCACAGCTCCTGCTATGAAAAACAACGGTAAAACATTTCCTTGTGGAGCAGGAGCAATTCAAACAGCCAAAACTGTTACCTTTTCTGTTGACAAGTCTAAAAAGTGAGGAAACACACTGTAGGACAAGTTTTGCCATGAGATAGGATTACAACAATTTAAAGAGAGTTATGCATTTATCTGTTGGAAGAAAAAAATGAATTGGTGATCTATCTGGGACTTGGTATTAACTTTACCAAGACTTTAGATTATTGCAGGGTTCACTTGTTACCCTGATAGTGGAAAGCATTCCTTTGACTTCACTTTCTCTAGTGTATGTGCATAGTAATGACCACATTTATAAACAAAATAAAAATCTCTACGGAAACAGGTACCTGCCTGCCTCATCCCCTTCTTCCCCTTCCCCAGAGGGGAAAGAACGCACTCCAGAAAAGTGCTCAGAGATGACACCCGGAGAGAGGGACCGGGGGACCGAGACGGGGACCCCGGGGTGGCCGCGGGCTGTCCCGGGTCGGGCGGCAGCGTGCGGGGGGCTGGCTCCGTCCCGTCCCGCCCCACCGCCCCCGGGGCGGGCCGCCCGCCGCCCCCGCGGCCCATATAGGGGCTGCGCGGGGTACCCGCGGTACTCGCTGGGGAGAGGCGGACGGTGCCTTTCTTTCCTCCCGACGGCTGTTTCCCTTGCGCGAAGTAGGTGAGCCGCCGGGGCGGGTGGGGCAGGGACCGCGGGGCCGCTGCGGCGGGAGCCGGGGCCGTTCCCGTTCCCGTTCCCCTCCGCCCGGCGCGGCTCCCCGGCAAAGCGCGTCGTTCTCCCCGCAGGCTCCTCCCGGAGAGAGGCGGTTTTCCCATCGCGCCGCTGCCATGGCCGCGGTACCCTCCGCCGGCTGCCTCCTGGCCAAGAACCAGTACTACAGAAGTAAGTGCTCGGGGGACGGGGAGGGCTCCTCTGGAAGAGGGAGGTTGAGCTTCCCGACCCGATGTCCGGGTTGTTATCGCTCATGGAAAAAGTCATAAAGTGTTTCAAGTGGTTTCTAGGTGAGATGGAGGCAAAAGATTGTTTTTGCCTGGTAGTTTTTAATTGCTTGGACAGTTTTCTGTTATATCAAAGAACTTCAGTTTTAATGAGCATCTGCTTCTGGTTATTCATCTACACTTTTTTTTTTTTTTTAATTTAGAATTGTTCGTTAGGCATATGTAACTTTTTTTAATCAATTATAAAATATGACATGGAAAAAGTTTTAGCCAAGCAAGTCTTGACTGTTAGCTGTACTTCTTATTTACTTTACATGCTTAGAATACAAAATTACTTCAAATTTTTATTTCTAAATATGTGAAATTGTCACTGCTTTGGTATTACATCTTGTATATTAGGATCCCTTTATACAGGATGGACACTATAGTGTAAGTATAGTATTTAGTAGTATCACAACAGAAAGGATAGCAATTATGTTGTTTTGGACTTGAATATTCAAAAATAAACCCATTTGTTTTGATAGCAATGTGTACATGATCATAACATTTGTCACTGATTTCAGTGAAAGTTACGCAAACACATTTCAGTAGGCTTTTAAGTGGAGTAAGTAGACTGAGAGATCAACTTACATAAAAGTTATATAAACAACTAGTAGAATGGTGTATAAAATATAAAAGTTATACTTTGTAGCTAAGTAACTCATCTTTTAGATTGCTTCCTCCAAGATAGTAGTAGGTCTGAAAAATTTTTGGAAAGGAATACTGTACTCTCTCAAATTTTTTTATTTTTTTTTTTTATTGTGTGTGTGTCTGTTTTCCATGAACAGGAAGACAGAACTCGGAATCCAGTGTTTCTTCCAGCTCCTCCTGCTGTTTGGATGCTGTAAACATCGCAGACCAGGACAAAGCATTTCATGGTATTGTTCCCTTCTTTCAGACAGTATTCTGGTTTTGCCTTCTGTTACTTAGCTGGTGTCTAATGGTGTGGGCTTCTTCCCCTTTGGCAGGGTTACCTGAGTTAATTGATAAATGTTGGTGGATAAAAAGCTTTTTCCATAGTGAACCGTCTCCTCCAACTGTTGGCAGAAAAACACTATCAGCAAGCAGGTGAGTCCTGTTTTTACGCTGATGGGTATAACTTACTCATCCCATTTTCCTTTTGGTCAAGAGTGTTACTTTTGACTAATCAGCTAGAACAATCTGTGGGGTACAATGTTATTTTAATGATTTAAAAGTTACTGCAAGTGTATGGCTATAGAAGCTTCCCATGTTTTCATTTCAATAAATGAACTCATTTGCTACTTCGCATCAAGCAGGTGCTAGTGACTGTAACTGTTCTACATTTATAGTGATATTTATTTAATTCTCTACTTATAGCATTTGCACATGCACTTGTGCAGTTTACTCATTTTACTTTATGTTAGAAAGTTGATATAAATGCATTAAAAAATACTTAAGCAGGTAAATATCTTTGAGGAAAAATGTAATGATAAGCATAACCTTTTTTTATATATGTATTTCTGCAGTATCAACAGTTGAATACGATGGCATGCTGGCTCTACTGACCAAGAGACTACATACAGACTTGTTTTTCCAAGAGGCTTGGGATCTTCCTGATATCTGGGTTCATCTGCAAGAAGAAAACAAAACCTTTAGGATGGTGGAAAAGTGTATTTTCAAAATATTTGTCAGTAGCTTAAATGATATTGCTTAATGGACATGTCCATGGCCTACCTTGTTCGTTAGAGTTGCTATAATTTGAGATGCGTCTCTAATGAAGTTACTTGGATTAAATATCCTGATGACTAACTTGGATAGAGAAAAATGACATTAAAAGTAAGATATTGTAGGCTTAGGATAAGCATTTGTATTGAATGACTTTGCAATAGGCGACATTCTTAAGTTTTAAGATATCAGCTCTATAGGCAGTCACAGTTGTGTGAACAAGACCCAGGTATAGAGTCTAGAACAGGACTGCTCTATGGTATGTGTTTTCTGTCAAGTATTTGTGTACCAGTTACAGGGAGTAAGTTTACAAGGATGCTTGTTATTGGGCTTTCTAAAAGCAAAGCTGTTCACACAAAGAAACAGTAACTGTTTTGCTCTCTTTGGGCAGGGTGTGTAAATCCCAACCTCAAATGCCTGGGTACAACTGTCATTCATAACTACATGTGTTGATATTTGAGGTCAGAATAGAAGCAATAGACCAGAAACCAGTAATCCTAATGGACACTGACATCTTCCAAGCAGAAGAGTGACCTTAGAGTTGATACTCCTAGCTCTGTTATAGATTACTCTCACCTGCTTTGCTGTAGCTTAAAGAGCTACTTGTGCTCAAGTGACTAATCCTAGCAATACTCACTGCTGTCTGTCAGCTTAGTTATGTGCTAGATCTGGACAAGGGTTCAACTCAAAGTAATCACACGAATGTTCTCAACCAAGTCTACCTTTGTCATGATTTATGCTTGTGTAAGATACTGTAACAGCTTCATTTGGTCTTCACCAGATTGTTCATTCTACTGGGTATGACTGAAATGCATCAGAGGTCATAGAAAGTAACAAGTGTTTGGCTGGATGACATAATTTCTGTAAGTTACCTATGCAGCTTTTTGATGTACTATCACTAAATCTGCTTTGGCCTTTATCCATCACTGGGTGAAGCTTACAATAGCAAACATTAACCTGTAATGAAAACTGTTGGCTATAATAACGGTTGTCATGGTTATGCATAGGACTCCAAAGTGTATCAAGTGGCTGCTTCAGGAAGCTTACAGTTTTGGTGGAGACAATAAATGCATGGCATATGGCAACAGGAAAGAACACAATTCTGAAAACATAGTTTTAGGAATCTTTATATTGATTTGTTACATATCTGACTCTACTGCTATTGTGTAGTTTCATCTATGTCCTTATACTAAGTGTACAGAATGAGCTATTCTATTTTTTTACCTTAATATCTTTTTATTAATAAAGACTTAATCAGGATTTCGTCTGACTTCTTTTTGGCCTCTAATAGCAAAGTGGTGGTTAGTGTTGCTTGTGGTGTGGGTAGTTTGGGTTTTTGGGGGATTTTTTTTTTTTTTCTTCAAAAAGTGAAATTTAAAATTCCTATGAAAGACTTTGGAGGGGTGCGTGTGCATCACTTTCTTCTTTAGCCATTTTAAAGTCTGATGTGAGGTGAAAAAGGAATGGAGGAATATAAGCCAGGAAAAAGACTCCAAACTTCTTTCTGTAACAGCATGTTGTAAAGGAGAGGAAAAAGACTACACTTGTATAGCTTGAATACAGCTTAGAATTAGAAAAACAGGAAAAACATAATTTTAATACCTGGGTAAGACAGGTAGAAATGTTTGATCAAGATTTAATTGTGATAGAAAAAACAGTTTTGTTTTTTTTTTTTCTGTTAGAAGGGCTACAGGGAGAGACTTTTTAAAAATGAAGTTAAGCTGTATATTGTTACCCATCTGGAAAAAAAAGTAAGTGTCAGAAACAGGACTTGTGTCAGCATGTAAGTACTAAGTTAGACTCAACTACTGTTACAGAGTTAGAACTGGACAGATGGACTTGAAGATTGTATTTTGCTCAAATGCATGTATAGCAATGATATTCAATAATAGGCTTCTATTTCTTTCCCAAAAGGAAAACTGAAGTCATAGTCTACTGGTCTGAGTAATATCCCATTTTAGAAGTCAAAATAAAAGATAGATCTTGTTATACCATTTGTTTCAGTTCAAGAGGGATGAAATCTTCCTGTTGAGTATGTTTAGAGAGAAATTAATTACCCTGAAGTTTATTTTTTTCCTATTTAATGCTGTTGCTACTAATTCCACCTTTTGAAGTAACATTCCAGTTTCTTGACAAAGTCAAGCATCTCAGTCTATATACACGTTCAAGACTGACTCAAGATAGAAAAATTCCCAGACTTCTAGAGATATTTCTTTTTTATTTGTAAATAACATGAACATCCTAATTATGGCAGTTGGTTCTTTGATTCTATTGTAGCAATAATTTTAGATGACTAGCGAATACTGTTTTAAAGTAGTTTGAAAATTTGAATTCTGGTAGGAGAAACTTTAAGAGTGTGCATACTAAATTGATGACCTTACAAATTCTGTTTTGCAAGGTCAAAGTGGCTAGAATTTTCTTGCCTGTATGAGAACTAAGCAGAATTTATGAAAGCATGATATTTAATACCGTCATACTACATATTGTGGATGGGCAATAGTAAGGATTATCTATAAGGACTATAGCTATTGCCATGAAATGAGATTTTTTTGGGTATACTAGCCTTTTTTTGCACAAAGAAGAATAACAGTTGAACCCATTTAAGAAATGGATTTTCAATATAAGTATTAACAGCAAATCAAACTCAATTTGAGTTGTCAGGAATAAGTATTTTTTTCTAATATATGCAGTAATTAAGACTCCCATAAACAATGTTCTTTAGCATTTCTTTGTAACTTCTTTGGAAGGGTCATTTCTGTCTGTGATATTACAACATTCCGATATTTTAAAATATAAGCAAATCCCATTTTTTTCATGACCTTAACTAATCATGCATTATTTCTTCCTGAAAGCAAACTCTTATTGTCACTTCTCAGCTTTTCTGCAAAGGAAAACCCAAGCAGGGTTTATTTAGCCATTTTTACTAGTAATAATGTTATTTGTAAAACATTTCTTGGATTATTGCGTTCACAGCTGGTGACCGTGAAAATTTTGACCATGACCATGTTAGGTGTCCTGGCTGACTCCTCAGTGATGGAGGGATTCTGTCAGATCTCCCTTGTCATGCACTTTGTCATATGCTAGTTTAAGCTGTTCTGGCAGTAGCAGATGTGAAATATACAGTATGTAATCACTGGAAGATAGGTCTTTGTAGTAGAGAGAGGCTGTCACTAATAGGGAAGAGAATCAGAGCAGTATATTGACAGGAAGTTAGGGGAAAAGCTTTTTTTTCTCTTCTATCTCTCAGAAACTGTGGAAAAAGAAATCACTGTTTCCCAACCCTATGCCAACAGAGAAGTATACCCAAAAAATCTCATTTCATAGCAAGAGCGATAGTCCTTATAGTTAATCCTCACTATTGTCCATGCGCACTATGTAGTGTGACAGTATTAAATATCATGCTTTCATAAATTCTGCTTAGTTCTCATACAGGCAAGAAAATCCTAGCCACTTTGACCTTGCAAATTCTCAGTTACAACACTCAATGGTATGTTCAGAGATACTCTATTGACTTTTCTAAAAACAGAATTATAAAAATGCTTTCAGTCACAATGACAGGACATGATTTGGAGAGAGAGGTAATACTTTTATTAGACTCATAACTGGAAAAGAAAGGGCTGGTGCACTGGAAAAGTTGTTGCTTTTAGCCATGTCAGCAACTACATTTCCTTAAACCTTTGCCATCTTTGGCTTCAATAAAATAAAATTTCATTTATACCCATAAAATAGCACCCATAATCTCACCTTGCTTGTTTAGCTCAGGTAGCAGTATTGGGTGCAAGATAAAAATGTTTTGTCAGTTTGTGAGATGCACTGAGGAACAGCCTCTACCGTAACAGAAGAGGACTAACAGGACTGGCTAGATGTGAGTCACGCTACTGGGATCATCTCCTGGGCAGGCTGAGGAAAGGATGCCCAGGAAAAATGCATCAATATTGGCAATAACTTTTTTAAAAATACATTATTCAGTTTTTTCTTTTTTCTTTTTTTTCTTCTTCCCTGTTGCTCTTTTTGCAACAAGTGAAAAAACATATCATCCTGATTTTGAAGTAGTCAGTGATGGTTAGTCTGTAAAACACCCTAGTAAAATTTTCAATGGTTGATCGCATTCACCTTTAAAGATCTTCCCCATTGCTGCCAACTTGAATTTCTCTGTGAACAGCAATTCACGGGTTAGTCAGGAATGCATGGCTCTGATAACAAGCAAAAAAGTTTTAAAGTGCTGATTCCACCTCCTCTTCGACTATCTTGGCAGTGATTTCCAAAGAGGTTGTACCATTTTGTTTAATTCCCGGCTATGCCGACTTCAAGAAGTATTTCAGTACAATAGGAGTGGATCAATAGGTGGAAGCAGCTGGAGATGTGCTTTTTGCTTCTGTGACTGAAAGCTAAAAGCCAGGCTGTTAGAGTATGTTTCCCACTTTAGTTTTCTTATTTCAGATTAGATGAGGACATACAAACTATTGCTAAGTAAGGCAAATAAGAAGGAAGAAGGGGATGGTGCAGTTTTGGGATGGCATAAAAATGTTGGCTGGTTTGAAATCTTGGTCCCTAAGCCAATTGAACTCGATCCACTTGAAAATAAAATTTAATTAATAGATTCCTTAATATCTCAAATCTTAATATATTTAAAGTTTTACCCATTGCAACTACTTATATGAAATAACACATAAATTCACATTTGTTAAAAATGTAATTTTTAAATAATTTTAAGTCCTCTCTTTGATGACATGTATTGTGCAATATTTTGTGTTTAATTCCATTGTCACATTATATATGGAGTAGCTGCTTCATATCCAAAAAAACCTCACTTTATATTTTGAATAAAATTTTGGAACTTGTTATAGGTTCTTAAAATAAATCTATTTCAGATATAATCTATCTTTCTAAGAACCTCTAAATTGCAAGTTTCATTTTCTTATAATAGTGCAGAAGTGAAAGGATAATACTAGGGCTAAAATACACAATTAAATAAGTACCTTTGAATAGGTATTTTCCCATCATATTTTAACCAGGTTAATATAATAATGCTGTCATGACTCAGACCCACCGTACATTTAAGTGCGGGTGAAATCTAGAATTACTATGGCATCACACCAACAGGATGTATTAGTGGCTAGAAAATTTCTCTATGGCAGTAGCAGATTGAATGAAGTTCTCAATGTAAAAGGCAAGGTAAACATACATTGTATGTAGTAATCCCTTCACATTGTCACAATAAAATATCTGCCTACAAAATAGACAATCAATTTTGGTAAATAAATACCCCAAAAACATTCCGCCAAAAACCCCTCTCTATTCTCATTCTGTGGTTTCCAGAAATGTATTTTTCTAGGTGAAGCAGTAGTTGCTTTGTGTTTCTTTCTAATTTCATTGCAAAAGAATGACAAGCTGAAATGCTTTAAGCAAACAGATTGTTACTTTCACTACTTATTTTTCCTGGTTGTCATAATTATTTTCCTACATTAATCTCACACCATTATTGCTCAATGCCTTTAGTGGGGGAGTTGTTTGTTCTCTGTTTATCTGTCACCATACTGTGAATGTAGCAGGAGTGCTATCTGGAGGGGGGAGCTTTGTGGTGCAAACACTTTTTAAACACCTACATGCAATTAAACCAGAGCTCCAGTGACTAAGTGGGTCAGCTCAGACCTTCTGAGATAAATGTGTGTAGGCTGTGACTCTCTCATGTAAGGACTGATCTTTATTCTGGCTTTTTACAACATAGCATTGGACATTAATCTTGAAAGTCATCAACTGCTAGACATTATAATATTGTATGAGGCGTTTATGACTAATTCTGAAAATGGACATCCCTTCACTTCTTTTTGGACATTAAAGCATCCACAGCATTTATTATCTATTTTAAAGGAAGACTTGCCAAGAGTAAGGACTATAATTTATTGGCCAAAACCTTCCTCAGCTGAGAACAG
Organism: Aramus guarauna; assembly: GCA_013400195.1. Taxonomy (NCBI): domain Eukaryota; kingdom Metazoa; phylum Chordata; class Aves; order Gruiformes; family Aramidae; genus Aramus; species Aramus guarauna. The sequence continues at coordinate 149,230 of VXBL01002121.1, read as the reverse complement.
ACCTGTTTCTGTACAATAGCAGTCAAATACTACAACCTCCATATATTTAATTTGCTCACTCGTAGCATTTAGTTCAGCCCCCAAACGGGAAAATCATTTGAGACCTATTTAAACTGAAGGCCATTCTTTCTTCAGTGTCACCTAATACTGAAATCCACTGAGAACAAAAGTGCTTTTCATAACAAATAAATGTAAAGTCATTCATGGTGAATTTGAAATAAAAAAATTAAAAGGTTACAAAGTGAACGGTTGTGATATTCCCACCTACCTAAAATCTTAATTATAAGTATATATAGGGATTGCTATGGCTCAAAGCATCACAGAGGTTAAGTTTATGTCAATGCTCATTCACTCTCTCTCCTCTCCCTCAGCTGGTCTCTGTACTAATTAAATCCCCCCCACACAATCTTTTAGCACCTACACAGGCATAATACAAGAAGTATATAGAAAGGGCAAACAACAGTCCCTTTAATACTAGTATGGATCAGCCTGTCTCCAGGACACACATCTTTCTGTCTCTGGTTAAAAAAAAAAAAGTGAGAAAAAAGTAATATTTTGCCATGTCCAGGAAATAATCTAGACCATATCAGAAGCTCAGAAAAACCAGACACTGGCATCATTTCTATTGAGCCAACTCCCAAGTAAGGAAGATTAATTGGAAGAATTCACAGCCTTGCTGTAAAACAGGGAGTAGAACTGCAGCACAATCTTTCACCTCAATAAAACCTTGACTTTTTGGCTGAAAAGTAACATCCCTGAAACACATTGACAGCTTATGTTCCTGTCATGGCTAGTGGGAGTTTTGTTTAACACCTCTTTTATGATCTGGTCTCAGCAATTGCTTCCCTTGACGTGTGTGTATCCTGTGTCGTGTCGTGTCGTGTGTGTGTGTCCCGTTTTATGCACGTTACATTAAAGTGGATTGAGTCTTTACAGAGAACATGGTGATGGGCCGCAGCCAAGCAAGAACTCCTAGTTCTTAATACACACTCCCCAATTGTGTATTTAATTCAAAATGTTGTGAATTTGGGGGCAAACATAATTAAACAAACAAACAAACAAACAAACAAACAAACAAAAACCAAACACAAAACTACAGTATTTCAGTGAAAGAACAGAAAAAATATGTCAAAACATTTTGACTGACCATAATAATGACGGTTACAAGGAGATGTAGTGTGAGAAATAAGCTGAATTTAACATTAACCTGAAATATTAGAAAGAGGAAGCATTTTACTAATCTCTGGGGGCTTGATTCTCCCATTTTTTCAATAAACAGCACTAGCAGTGACGTCTCTGCTTAGAGCAGAGCCACCAAATGGGCAGGCTGAGAGGAGGTGAGGAGGATGAATAAGCCAAACTCTCACTGGCTGCTGCAGTTTATGAGAAAGAAAATCTGCAAGCTCGTCTGGGATCTGGACCTAACATGATAAATTTCTTGTCACAGAAGTAGTGGTGGTTGGCCACCATTTTACAGTAAAAGATCCAGGCTTTTTTTTTTTTTTTTTTTTTTTTTTTTCTTAAAAAACAAACAAACAAACAAACAAAAAAACCTAAGAAACACTTTAGCTATAGGGACTGAAATCTCTAATGAGCTGAAAATTCTTAGGCAAATGGATGCCCAGAGAGTGATGCTGGTATTTTTTTAGCTCCTGAGAATTTCTCCCTGAAACCTAGCTACATAAATTCTTATGATTTTGATATGCATTTAGTTTAAAATAATACAAATTCATTAACTGAGATTACTTTTTTATTTACATAATTTGCAATATGAAGATGACTATGCAGTTTATGGCAGAAAAATATGTAAAGACATATTTTCAGTAGGATTTCAGCCACTTCGGTATCCATTTAGTTGATGAAAGCATGCACTTTCAGCATGAACAAATAAAGGATATTTTTATGGTGTCTTTTCAGGATTGAAAAGACTGTTCAGCTGAAAGTAAATTTCAGTTAATAAACCTCACTTCCATTTCCCTCATGTGGAGGTGTGACCTAGAAAGAGCACTGCTTATATTTGGCTGCTGAAATACTGTACTACAAATACAGGATGAGGAGCTCATCTCACGTAGCTCCCTATTTCCAAGAAATTCAAGTGCCTCTAGTATTACATAAGTCACTCAGGACACCAGAGTTTAAGTTGCTGTGCTGAGGATTGCTTAGCACTGTTCTATAATTAGTTGGCAAGTCAATTCAACATTTATTTTAAGTGTATGAAGGAGAAGCAGATTCATGAATAGGTAATGGAGAAGGCATACATTGTCTGAATGCATTAGTTTAAAAAAGTGTTCTTAAAATACTGTTTTATTGAAAGCGTGCATTTGAAGATCTTAGATTATTCTGTTTGCAAGTCAACACATTATGTGCATTACACCTGTATTAAATTATTATACCTCAGCTAAATAAAGGCCCTCATCCCTGATGCTTCAGTTTTATGAGCCTCCTACAGTAATGGGTGTAAAGGCACATGGGAGAAAGGACGAGAAACATTTCTTTGTACTTTCGGTGTTTATTGAACAGCACAGTTTTTGGGTCATTGCAAAGGGTAGGCACAATTTGAGCAGTAAAAGCATAAGCAAAATCTCTCTTTTGAGAATGTTCTTTTGGGACTTACCAAGTTTTCATTTAGTATTGTCTAATTAGCCTTGCTTTCTGACACAGCACGAAATGAGGACACAAGGAATTCTGAACTTGTGGGGCTGTTTCATGAGTTGTACATTTAAAAAAAAAAAAAAATCAACAGATATGTGCAGTCAGTGTTTAAATACATGGAAAGCCAGAAATGTTTGAGAGGGGAAAGACAGGAGCAGAGAAGGTGGAATATAAACCCTCTGACTTTAGCTTGCCTCTTCTTTCAGCAGTTTTCTCAAAATTCTGAAGTGACTATTTGTTATCAAATTGATTTTTTCCACGTTATAACCATTCTATGTTTGCCAGTCAACACATCCCAGTCTGGACAGGGATGGGCATACTTAGCATCACTGATTTGTAACATATGAGGTCTAAAAGTCAGAACCTAAAACCTAATATTAATAGGTACAAACTTTTTCTCTCAATAACATGTAAAATAGTATTGCAAAACCTATATTAATATAAGGGTAAAACAACGATGTTATATCTTACCAATGCAAAAAATATTATTTCTGGAACTGATTTAGAAATTTTATACACATATATGCTTTCTAATCCTCATTAAACAGCTTAGTATGTATTTATTGAACTACAGCCCCTCCCCCCAAAATTAGCACTATATATATCATTGTATGCAACACAGTGTTTAGCATTTCCATAGAAACTCTCACTTGCATACCCTAACTTTTTTAGCCATGTAATCTTAAAACTGTATTAGCATCTTTTCTTTTCTTTCATATAAAATGGGAAATGCTGCTTGTATTTTGGAAAGCAATCTATTTAATTTCCTAGTTCCCTGTCTTCAGTCTCATATCAAACCACCAAAGCACCACTAATGATGCCTTTGCCTAATTAGTGGGGCCTGTACTAGAATAAGTTTAAAATCAAGGATGCTGTGTAATGATGCTTGCATTTCTGCAGGGAAAATTGTTTCTGAACATACTGAATTCTCACAAAGTAGTTTTCTCTTTCCTAGCAGATTGCTTCATTTTTGTAAAAAGACACACTTTTGTGTACATTTTTGTCTGTACATATAAACTTACATTTAGGAATGGTCATACACTATATATTTTAAAATTGCTTTTACTGTTAAAATCTAACAGTAATACTATTAAAAATATTATTTTTATATTCATTATAACCCTTATGCAAGTATTAAAATATTGTTTAATTAGAGCTGAGCTTCAGACAGAAATAAAATTTTACATTGTACAATTTTCCTTGTGGTTTATCTTTTAGGCACCGTAGTTGATGATACAGTTTTAGTAAGGGTTGCTACAAAGCCAGTTGAAAATATACAAAATATATATTTTGTTTTACTGATCAGATGGTATATTAAAATAATTGTCTTCATTTACCGGGTGAAGTTTCCTGGCCTGTATTATGGAAGATGTCCTCACAGACCCACTGGATTCAGAATCACGAATCTGAACTCAAGTAGGCTGTTCTTCTACCAAATTCCTTTAGTTTTTAATGATTAATCAAGTAGGCCTATGCATATATTATGACATCCTTCTTCCACGTCTATCTCAGACTCCATTGTGGCTGAGGGAACTGTCAAAGAGTTACATGATCCTGCTGTAAATCAAGTAGAATCCGCAAGTCCAGAGATGTTCCCAATATTCTGCACGACCCTCTGCTAAAACACGTGCTGAACTCCATTGAAGTCTGCACTGCTACCCACAGAAGTAGTGACGAACTTAAGTCACAGGATCATAACTTAGTAAAACTGTTGTCTGTGTCAAAGTCACTAACATCAGTTCTGCTGGCCCAAAATGTTCTCTAATTCTCTTATCCGATGGTAATAGCCTGTGTCTTACAACACGATAAGCCTCGGTTATCAAAGCTTTGTCTTGTGGCTATCTTGTTCTTTGCTCAAGATTGAATGTTTTTCTACTAAAATAATGATGATGATCATAGTAATAACAATTAGAGCCCTCACCTCAAGCCTACTTGAAGAGGCTGGCCCTGTAAAGAAACATATTGCAGGAAAGACAAATTGTCTTGGTGTGATTATACATTAAAGCAGATTTTAAACTTTAAACTTCCTGTGGCTTAAAGATACATTTATTCTGGAACATGTAATTTGCCCTTATATTCACCATGGACAAGTATGGCCTTCTGTCTCATACAATCGTCACATTTATGATAATTCACCAAAAGTGAAAAGCAGTGAGGTTGCAAAGGTGCTGAACTTTGCCAGAAGTCTTTTATAATGGGATTTTCTTTTATTGGGGGATCCAGGACTCAACAGTTTCATCTGCTGGATCTAAATGCTATTCCACAGTGGGAAGAGGATCAGCTGGTAGAATAACTGAATGGAACAGCTGTCCCCAGGATACACTGTTTGGCATATATTATATATACGTGTTGGCATATATTTATTTTTAGTGGCATAATGTGTCATTACTCTCATCTTTTTATATAAAGACCTTATCCCTTTCTTATTAGAATTAATGCAATGTGGAAGTGGGTATTACTGAGCCCTTGTCATTCCTGACATTGTTTTCTAAGTGTGTGTGTGCTTACAAATGCTGCAGGGTTGGCTAGATTTTATGAGAACACATCACTGAGGAGCCAAAATGCCATCTTCAAATAGTGCAGGTGTTATAAATGGAAGTGAGGACAGCAGCTGATTTACATAACTTCCCATTGCTAGGCTATCTCCTACCCTAAAAGGATTCTAAAGCACATTTTGCCCTAGAATCAATGATGTGTGTTGTTTTTCTATGAAGTTAAATTACAAGATCACTTCTTCAGCATATACCAGAAGGGAGAAAAGTAGACATCTGGGATATTGTTATCCAAACAGGACTTTGGTAAACAGACAAGCAAACAAAATGGCCTGTCAATTGTTGATTGTGGTCATTCATTTATATTCTTGACTCTATGCTAGGTACCAACAATGTCCTCAGAGCTATGCAAAATGCAATTGCTGCCTACTCCTTAAAATTAGGAGTCAGACAGCATAGGTACTAAGAAGGAAGGATGTTTGTGAAATGCCTAGGGGAAAACAAATTCGAATTATTTTAGTTTTAATAACTGATTCCTGTATTGCTTCAGTGGAAAATACCACATGACCTTTTAATGACTGAAAGTGCTTTATAACCTTTTTGGAAGATGACATTTCTAATAACTTCATGCCTTCACTTGTCTTAATGAACTGAATAATATGATTTTCAGACAGCCACCTAGATTTGTCAAAATGAGGTGATAGATGTCCAATTTATTCAAGTTTGTACTCAATATATGGTTTATAAATCACAGTTTCTAATTGTCCTGTCACTGTTCAAAATACATACATAAATATATACATAAATACCTAATTTAGTCCATATTTTCTAATAATTTATGCACTCCTGCTTGTACAAAAGTACAATTTGCAGACCAAACTTTTGAGGTCCAGCCTGATAGAGCATTGAACCCATGGTCCATGACATAAGAGTTGATGGTCCTTGATGTTGGTGGGGAAAACAAAAAATCAAAACAATAGAAAATTATTTCTTTTTAGTGTCTCTGTGTTGGGATTCAAACTAATGTATACCAGACTAGTCTCAATTTGGTTCAACTAAAATGATCTGTGATGTTAAGTAAGGCTCTCTCAGCCAGGGAAATTGGAAGAAAGAGTTACTTCTTCCCCTGCCCCCCACCCCCCCCTCCAAACCACCTTAAATCAGAGTCCTTGAGAAAAGGCATGAGACTAGTGAGGCTAAATAAGCAATGTACCTGGGGTCTCCATGTTTTTGGCCTGAGGCATTATCTCTCTATTTTTCAAGAACTTCTATGGTTTGTTTCCTGGGTGCTTCATGCCAACTTTGTATCAGGATTTATGGCAGTTAACTTTTGCATTTACCACTTTCTTAAGCTATGTGAAGACATGGGAGTGCAATCTAGTCTCATTGAAATGTCATCCAAGAGTGGATGAACAATTTTTCCTCAAGGGTTTATGTGAGAACTCTATTTCAGGAATGCAAATCAAATGGCTTTTGAGATACAAAGTCATCTACCTTTGATGGTAAATATTTTTTCCCAGACTTATTCAGCATAGTAAACACACATAGTTCCACAAAATTAACATGCAACATCTGAGTTATCTTTAAGAATTCAATATTCAATTTTGCAAAAGTCACTAATTAAGGGATAAAATAAAAGTCAAACAACAATAAAAAAAAAAATCACACTTCTAAGAAATGTGAAGAATAAAACATTAGATTAGTCAAGGCGCATCTGAAGAAGAAAGCTGTGATCGTGAATTATTAGTACAAGAAAAGCAAAATGTTCACCTTTTAATAAAAAAGACAGTTCAGTGATGTTCACACATGATCATAAAGTAACTCCCACATTTCTTAATTTTTGACATTTCCAAATCAGGTGCAACAGGGCTGAAACCTCTTTCAGCACAGAGGGATGTTTTTTTTTCATCATAATTTCTCCATCACTTTACCAAATCATAGTCCACATAGGAAAAGGAAAGACACATTAGCACTTAGACTAAAGGACTTTGTTCTTTCTGTGTGATTTTCACATACTCAGTGTACACAGAGTCACTTATATCACCCAAATTTAAGTACCTATTTCAGCTGGTGACTTTGGTCACCTCTTACCTATAGAAAAAAATATGGAAAAAATCACATTTTGCCAAATGTTGACTCCAAACATGACTGAGCTTAGATGCCCTGTCAATCTCTGTTGATTGTATAGGTAACCTAAGGAGATCAGTTTTATAGTCAAAGGCACTGAGGCAGGTGCCCAAGGTCTAAGTAGGAACAGATGACTTGTGCACAACAGCAGCAATGCAATCAGAAGAATTCTCAAAATGGAGATAAAGTTTATAACCCATTTATATTCAGTTTATATCCAACTTCAAAATGCAGTTGTTTCTAAGCAGTCTGCTTAAATATCTGCTTATATCACAGCAGCATTGTAAAACTGTTAGAAGTGGCTCCACGGGGCTTTTTGTTTGCTGATTTTTTTTCTTTTTTTTTTTTTTTCCTTCTCCATTTTACTGGATTTCCATTGTATTTATATATGAGTAGAGGGGATGTTATACTCTTACTGTTGGTTCCAATATGTTTTCCTGAAAGTTATGCTCTTGCTAGATTGGGACACAGGTCTCTTTCAAGGTTTACTGGAGAGATTTGGTGGTGGAGATAAAACAAAAATATTTGGGAAATGAATCTTTTTTAACATAAAGCATTTGTAGGGAACCGTGTATTTACCAGACTCCCATTACTGGTGTTGTGTGAGGCTGTAAGTTCATGTTAAAGAAGGCATGTTTTAAGGGATAGTGAATGAAACAGACTTCTCTGGACATCAGTGGCTGTGAATGAATACCAGATGACACAGTAAAGGACAGCAAGCAGACAGAAGAACAGCTTCAAGCAAGCTGAAATGCTATGGCAATGTAACAAAATAAAGGGAGAAGGATTAAGCAATCTCTATTCATTTTGTATTTGCAAGAAATAGTTGTCATAAAAAATTAGAAAGTCATAGACAGCCTTTCCAGATCACACTTTGAAGCTCTTGTGGTCTTAACAGCTACCCGGAGCAGAGGAGAGTAACCTTGAAAATCTATTACATACATTAAATAAGAAACATAAAAGGGACAATGTTTGATAATACTAAGAGAGAAAATGCACTTTTTGATTAAAAATGGGACAGATCATCAAGAGAACTTGGAGCAACAGTGGACCAAATCCTCTGAGAAATCATTTGAGGCTATTTCCCAAGGATAAGGAAGCCCTCAACATAAAGCATATGTATGTGAAGGCTCTTAGGGTCATTCATTTTCCCTGGGAGCATTTCCTCTTTGCTAATTAGGGGTGGAAAGAGGTGTAAGTAGATTTCTTGCCCTATGTGTTGTTTACCAGAGAAAAACAGGAGACTCACTAGTCACTGAGCAAAGTAAAACCGGTGAAGCAGCTGACCTAAGGAGACCTGAAATGGATATCAGCCCTGGCAGGTTACCACAAGATCCAGCACTTAAATTGAAGACGCACTAACTCTGCGGCTGCTGTTGAGCCTTGGGAAAACAAGAGCCACAGAGTAGTTCGGGACAGCTCAGAGTCAGGAGTCAGAAATGACTCAGAGTCATTTCGCCAGTAAACACAGTGTTCATACGAACTTTCTAAAGAGGTGATGGTCCAGCCTGAGCTCAGGAGAGAAAGGGGAACTGTGCAGCACTGACATTGTGACATGACTTGGGAGCAGATACTTTGCCAGCTTATGCAAGGGAGAACACTAATCACTGTGACACATCTGTGCCTTTTTCTGAGGTTCATCACTTAGTTAAAGTTATGAAGGAAGATTTTGCTCTTCTACAGGACAATGCTGTGTGTGGAGCAACTGCATTTGCAGCAATTCTGTACTGTCCTGACACACCGTGTCCTGATTTTCGGCTAGGGTAGAAACAATTTTCACAAGAAGCTGGGAGGGGTCACAGCCAGGGCATGTGACCCAAAATAGCCAAAAGGGTATTCCATATCATATGACATCATACTCAGCATATAAAGGGGGCTGTCTGGGGAGGAGGATGGGATGGGTGTCTGATCGGGTGAGCAAATTGCGTTGTGTATCACTGGCTTTGTACACTCTGTAATAAGTACTGTTGTTACTGTCCTCTTCCTTTGCTGTCCCAGTAAACTGTCCTTATCCCAACCCACCACTTTTACCTTTTTCTTTCCATTCTCCTCCCCATCCCACTGCAAGGAGATAGGTGCGCGAATGGCCGTGTGGTGCTCAGCTGTTGGCTGGGGCTGAACCACGACACACTGAAATCAAGAGTTCGCTTGGTACAGCTACTGTTCATGAGAATGTGCTTGGGCTGTTTCATGACAATCAACTGGCTTCATAGGACCTTCTGAAGCAAAAATCCTTCATAAATCAGCTAAGAATTAATGTAATTGCTGCAGAACTATTTCCATACTACATGCATGTCCTGCCACAGCCTGAAAATATTATTTTTCAGGAAATCTTACCTGCAAGGTGCCTGACCCAAAAGGAATCATTGGAAAATGGGAGAAATATGCCTCCTGCCATTAGAAGGAGGAAGTTTAAGGCAATAATACTGAAAAAGATCTGGGAGAAGCAGGAAATACAATTTTCTTTATTGCTATACTGTATTGCCATCCAAATCTGGCCTTGTTGCATAGACATTTGTACAAGTGTTTGTAAAAAGAAAAAAAATAATAATTTACTGGAATGTTGGTATAGGGTAGCACTTGCATGGAGAATCAAATCTTCCAAGCAGGATGGCTAATGGCTGTCCAGTAGTGATGGGTGGCTTAATCACCTGAACCAGGAGACATTCCTCAATCTACCATTTTGCTCTCTTCTTACAATCCAGTTGACCACGATGGTATGTGACCACCCCAAGTGCATGCATAATCCATTGCTATTGATACATCTTAACTACACACGAAGCACTGAAGGACTACATTAGGAAGACTATACTTGTGACTATTTCTGCAGGAACAGTTTCTCCTGGTGTTGACAAATGTCTTATCTATACACAATCTGATACTTCTGCAGTAATGACACTTTGGGACACTCCACTCAGGACATTAATCAACACATTTAGGCATACAAATTCAGCTAGACACAGCTCAATTCCCAAATGGAGGGCTCCTGTAACCATCAGTCAAATACTTAAATGCAAAGGTTCGGTCCATTGCCTCAAGCTGATCCATTATCTCACCTACCCAGATGACAGGCTAGGAAGTTCCTCAAGCACTCAAGGAATTAAGTGTGCACTGGACATGCATATAGACACAGCACCAGTACCCAGCTACACCACAATTATAACTTGAGCAAACTTTATTTTCATACTTAGAACTTGCTTTCAACTTAAGACCCATAGCCAGTCTGAATTTCAGAGACACCATTTTATCAAAATAAATGATAAATATTCTGCATATAGTTGCAGTGAAATTGTTCTTTGAATTTTTTTAGACACATTTCTACAAGTTCGACAAAGAAAAAGGAGCTAAAAGGAGAGTGTCTCTTGAAAGAATTGATAGGTGGAAAGACTGTTAATTGGAAAAGACAGACAAAGATTTATGAGCTGATAGTTTTTGTTTCAGTAAATGGTAAATAAGTGACCAAAAAAAAAAAAAAAAAAGAAAAAAAGATAAAAACTGGGCATATTGATGTATTTAGAAGATATCAAGACCAGGAAAAAAAAGAGAGAAGTTAGCTCAATGATAAATATGCAACAGCAGATAAGAAAGGATTTATTTAATGAGAATCTTCTGACATAAGAAATGTAAGCCTTTATTCTAATTCATGGATAGCTGCTGGAAATTAATAGCTTGCTTGCATACAAAGCAGTTAGAAATGGCAATGTTAATAAAGTGGGAGAAATAACCCTAGAAGGGAGGCAACCAAGGAGGCAACCAATGTCCACATTTCTAGGTTATGCAAACCAGCTGTCTCCAGGAAAAAGGGATTAACTATGAACAATAATGATTGTTATTTGCATAGTTTGGAGGTTTTTTTAAGATGAGAAGGCTTAAATTGTTCAAACTCACTGAACATGAGAGCATGTCAGCTGCTTTTAAACTGTGAAGCACCTCCTTGGGGCTACATCAGCACCTACTAAAAAATTAGAGTTACAAAGGCGGCAGATGTAGAACAGCTGGCTTCCAGGATGTGGCTTGATGACCACATCTGAACCAAATCCAAAGTATAAATCACATTAACTTGTTTGTGTAGGCTAGCCTAGTGTCGTTGTCTCCCGGTTCCGTTTCTTTAGAGAGTGAAAAGCTGTACTGTTTTGTTAGAAATATTTCTAGTGGTGTTGAATATGGTAGAATACTGTAATTTTCAGACCTTGTACTTCTATTATGCCTCCTAAGATCAAATTCTTCACTAATTATCTAAAAATTGTCATTTATTTTCATAATTCTGATTTTACTTATCTACACTTCCAGTAATTATGAATCTGACTAATATTAGTCCATGGTAACTTCTTTTATAGAATCATAGAATCACAGAATGGTTTGGGTTGGAAGGGACCTCAAAGGAACCTCTAGTTCCAACCCCCCTGCCTTGGGCAGGGACACCCTCCACTAGACCAGGTTGCCCAAAGCCCCATCCAACCTGGCCTTGAACACTTCCAGGGAGGGGGCCTCCATAACCTCCTTGGGCAATCTGTTCCAGTGTCTCACAGTAAAGAATTTCTTCCTAACATCTAACCTAAACCTACTCTCTTTTAGTTTAAACCCATTACCCCTTGTCCTGTCACTAGTCTACCTGAAAAATAGTCCTTCACCATCTTTCCCATTGACCCCCTTCAGGTACTGGAAGGCTGCTATAAGGTCTCCCCAGAGCCTTCTCTTCTCCAGGCTGAACAATCCCAACTCTCTCACCCTGTCTTCACAGGAGAGGTGCTCCAGCCCTCTGATCATCTTCATGGCCCTCCTCTGGACTCTCTCCAACAGCTCCACCTCTTTCTTGTAGTGGGGCCCCCAGATCTGGATGCAGTAGTTCAGGTGTGGTCAATTTAGATCTGAAGCTACTTTCTGTTCTGAAAAAGAGCATGAAGCTGTACCCCAAAAGCTCTGAAGATGTGTAGACCTTTGCTGTGCCTGTGAAAAGTAACATTCTCAACCTTGGCTCTCATGTGTGATTGAAGAGACTGAAGAGAATTAGACATAATTTAGATCTGCTGCCAAATACTCGGGATGAAAGTATTTTTAAACTCTCTGTAGATGCTAAGAACAATTCTTCTGGTTAAGCACAGGGTATGATACCTACTGTAAAATTGACATTTTCTATTATTGATAATACCATGAATTATTTTTTTTTTAAACTAGATTGTTTAGGACTTCTTGAAAACTGTACGGAAGCTCTCCTTTAAAAAAACTGCATGAAGTAACAAATGCAAGACATTTTTCTATGTCCAAAAGGTCAAAGAACATTTTTTATGCAAGAAAAAAGTCAGATGAAACAATTTTTGTTTTTCTTTTTGTGAAAACCTATTCTCATAAAATTTTAGTGGTTATGATACTCAAGTCTAATATTAACATGTCCTAGCTTTAATTAGCCTCTCTTGTTCTGTCTAAAAATAATACTTTAGACCAGACAAACATAACTTGTCTTTTCTTTCATCCCTTCCCCCATTTCCATTTCAAATGACTACCGAAATATTTCCAAAAATTATGATCACTTCAGTGTAAGTTAACTTTGTTCCAGACTCCTTTTTCTCCCTTTCTTTGCTTTTCTGGTTTTGGAAAACTTTTCCAAAGGTTTTGTGTTTTTCCTAATTGAGGAACAGATTAATTTCAAAAATATCTCTTCCTCTCACCTCCTTGACAAAAATCTAGTTTAAGAAGAGAGCAAATAGGTCCATCTTTGATTAGTGGCTTCCTTGTATTCAGGTTGTGAAGCCAGAAATACCTTATTGTTTTCTGGAAATCTGAAAATCTGAAGATCTGCAAAAGTAAAGTCTGAAAAAAAGATATGATGCACTTCTGCTCCTAGAAATAAGTTTTGATATTTTTTTTTTCACCATATGTAAGGAAGCCCTGAACCACAATTTATTAACACTCACACAACTAACTATGACAAATTTACCAGAACAAGAAATGCAGGATCAGACCTTACTATTCATAAGTTGCTATTGTGTTTTTCCCTAGTGTTAATTGTAACTACTTAGAGTCCTTACTGACAGCAAAAGAAAAAACTGCTTCAATTTATTTTGAGCTAGCTCAAACTAAGGTTTTAATTAAATGACTTTGGTTTTTTCACACCTTGACTTGCTCTCTCAGGTAAGAAGCTCAGATTAGAGCTAATCAAGTATATTTTTAAAACAATTCTGGCCACCATTTAAATTTTGCTTCATACTCCAGGCTTCAGTATTGTATACAACCTGGGGTGAAATCTCCACCATCTGTTCTTTGTCAGAGATTACTAGCATCAGCTCGAGCTAAAAGTAATTATTATACATGAATGAATTGAAACAAGTTGATTTTCCACAGGCTTTAATATTACAAAATTCATTAGAAGTATCAAAAACATTGCTTGTACAGCATTCTACAGGAATTAAAAAATTAAAACAGAAAATCATATCCTGAGATCCAGCCAAAGCTTTGTTATTCATACAGAAGCTAAAATTACCTACAAACATATTAGAAATACATAATAGAAGTTAACTGACTCTTTGTAAATCTGTAAATCTTGTATTTGACATGGTCTCCTTTAGAAAAATAGCAGTCAGATTCCTCTCAAGGCTTTGGCTGAATTTAGGTCCTGTCACAAAGTAGTTCACTTTTTTCCAGGATATTATTTACCCAATTTTCGGATATAGCCATTGTGAGATAGCCATAAATCATAGGTCTGCATTTTCAGTCCTGAATACTTAAAACCACACATCTTAAAATACATGCTGGTCATTGATTTGCCAAATTGGAAATCTGCCAAAAAATTCTAATCTCTCTTCCTTCAGAGAGACCTCTCTTGCGGTGTCTCTTTGCAACTGAAAAGCAAAATTAAGGTGCTACCGAAGGTTAAATAAAAGTAATGTCAATAACAACTCCTCCTATAAATGAGTGAGAAATTGTTTCTGCAGAGTGCTCAGGCACTATAATGAACTGTAGGAAAGAAATGCTTAGCTCTTTAAATGAGCTGTGGGAGCACTGGAGTATTAGCTATTAGGAACTGAATTTACCTTAAACTTGTCTTCACTCATCCATGCAGATTCATATCATGAAAGCTAAAAACTCTAGAGCTTAAGGCGGAAAATGGACCCATCCAACCCGCAGAAAACTTGTATTTCTCATGATCTGCCTGCGTCTCTCTCCTCAGAGGCAGACAGAACTGCTGTGAGACTCGTGAGGGCCAGGGCATTGAGCAGGAAGAGTTGGAAGCCCTCACCTTTCCTTTACCTGCTAGATGACAGGCATTGCCATCTAACTCAGGGACATGACTGCTACACCTCTCAACAATTGCCAGAGTTGTAGGAAGCAGTAACATATTAAATCTAGACTATCAGAGGGAACTGTGGTTACTCCTTACCCTTAGGCGGAGTATATTTGGGGTACAGACTTTTTCATATGGTCAGAAATTTGAACTTTTGGCTTTTTATTATAGAGACTACAGACATCTGTTCTGGACAGGTGCCGCATGGGAAGTGTTCCTGTGCTTCTCTCCTTTCATACTCATGCAGAAAAAGACATAACTTAGTATTACATGCTTTAACATTCAGTCTTCATCTGTAGTGAGACTACAGAATTTTGGCTGACCTCAAGCGGAGTTGCTTACCCCACAGGCAAAACTGTGCTCAGTCTGTGTAATGTCAAAGAAATTAAGTTTATTCAGAACTTTCTTGTGCTGCTAGTAAGTCCTGGGTGATTTAAAACGGAATCTTTAAGAGCAGGCATAGGCATAGTCATAGGCATCTGATACGTATTTTCAACTGGGTTGATGGGTTGTAGGATGCAGTAAATTAAAATGGTTTCTGCTTTAATACATATTTTCACATGTTCATGTTCCATTGTGCCACTTGTTCGAAAAAAGCAATCTTAATCATGAAGTTATTTGCTTTGTATTCCACAGCTATCTTTGGCAACGACAATCTTAAAGCTATCATCACCCAAAGCAGGGAAGATACTGCATTTTTCCCCCCTTATGAGAGCTAGAAAGATAGATACTGTCATTAAAGAAACAGTGCTGAAAGTGAAGTTTTTGCTAAAGAAAAGAAAAGGATGCATGAAGAATTCAGTAATGAGTTAGCTTTAAACAACCATTTCATGATCAGACTCCAAGGGTCTAAATTTACCTTTGCCTACATTGATCTGGACTGGTGAAAGGCTACTCTGCTCTTTGAGGTGCCAGGGTTTTTAAAGAAATAAACACACCCAACTAAACTTTGGTTATTACCAAGGCTTATATCCTAATTTTAAGCTTTACCTTTTTCTTCTATTTAAACAATAGCAACTAATGATACAGATATTATATTATATAAGATAAGGTGCTCTTATAAGTCTTATGAAACTCAAACCCAATGAATATGGGCATGCAAAAAGTTTTTAAAGGAAACTATAACTGAATTGAGCCTTACACATGTCTCTGCAGGTGCTCAAACTGTTTGGCATATTCCTAAGAATTAGCTTGATTGTGTAGTCACTATTTGAACACCAGTGGGAGTATTTGTTCATCCTTGTGCTGAAAGCATCTGCTGCTGCTACAGGCATGATTTAAATTTATTGTTGCTGTAACCAAATATATTTTAATATGTTAATTTTAATATTGTATGTGGGCACTCTAAAAATGTCTTTATTCCTGTGGCTTTAAAGTTAGAATTTGATTTAAACTGACAGTATTACTTTCATGAGGAAATTTTATGTTCCAGTGCTCTGTAGAATGTTTTAATATCTAGTTTAAAGACTTGTTAGCCATTAGAGAACAAGAGGCTTTTCTCTGACACTATAGCCTGCAAGAAAAAAGGTGATAACTCGCTTCTGCAATACTTCTGAATGAGCCAAGATTTTTTTCCTGTATACACATAATTATAATCTGTAGGCATCATTGCAGAAGAGCAGTTTTAGTCCATTGCAATCTGAAACTAGTACTCTCAATTTTTTGTTTTACCACAGCAAAAGAATGGGTAGAAAACAATAAATTGCCATAGGCATATATAATTTTATTAAAAATGTGTTTTAGATTTTCATTTCAGAATACACAGTGGCCCCAAAGAGACATGCTTTCAAAATACCAGTAATGTAACAACCTTGCATTGTATTGCAGTTAAAAACAGAGACAAAACTGATAGCACAGATACTGTTGCGGTGCATCTACCTGGTTCAATTTTACCTTCCGTTGTATACAATGAGGTCCAGCTGAAAAACAGGTCCACAGTAAACAGTTTTTAACTTGTCTGTGATGCTGAGCTTTAATAAAGCATCATGTTCTCTCTAGGATTAGCCAGGAGGTACGTTCCACCCTATATAATACAGATCACGCCTCAGTAATATTTGCGTAGTTTCGCTCCTGCTTGGTTTGATTATGAGACAGTCCAGGTGGATATGAAAGCTACAGCCTGAAGAAAAATGTAAACAGAACATGATTGTCATGTTCTATCCCCAGCCGGCAGCTGAGCACCATGCAGCCGCTCACTCACTCACTCCCCCCTCCCGCCCTCGGTGGGATGGGCAGGAGAACAGGATGGAAAAGGCAAAACCTCGTGGGTCGGTATAAGGACAGTTTACTGGAATAGCAAAGGGAGAGGAAAACAAAACAAAACAAAACAAAACAAAAAACCAGTACTGAACAGAATATACAAAACTGGTGATACACAATGCCATTTCTTACCCAAGGACCGTACAACTCAGACCGCAAGCTCAGACCCATCCTGAAGCCGGACTGTCCCCGAGCCATACATCCTGGAGCTGCTGCTGCCCCTCCCCGATTAGCCGCCCCTTTTATACTGAGCATGATGTCACATGCTATGGAATATCCCTTTCGTCAGTTGGGGTCAGCTGTCCTGGCTGTGTCCCCTCCCAACTCCTGGTGCATCCCCAGCCATCCCACTGGCAGGGCGGTGCGAGAAGCAGAAAAGTCCTTGGCTCTGTGTAAGCACTGCTCAACAACAACAGGTCTGTATAACAAAAACATCTCTGTATTATCAACACTGCTTTCAGCACAAATCCATAACATAGCCTCATACTAGCTACTATGAAGAAAATTAACCCTCTCAGCTGAGACCAGGACAATGATATATAAGTAAGTCTGCTAAGATGATGACTGCACTTTTTCTCTGCTCACTAGCTGATCTTACAATGCCTCATAAAGCTTCTAAAGAACTAATGTATTCCCACAGGTAGTAAGGAAAACTTCAGCCCTTTCTTTCTTTCTTTGTTCCAATTGCAAAACACTGTTCTCAACTTAAGCTTTTAAAAACATGGTATATAATGAAGCATCAAGACAAAAAACCCTCTTAAATGAAGCAAGAAACCACAAGGAACCACTCTGTAAGACTCTGCTTCTTCAAGCGATGGTTAAGAACCTGATCAGCAGTAGTCAAAACAAATATTCCACAGCTGAAGCACGAGCAAAGATGAAATACTATATCCTCAATCTGAAGAATTTCTTCCATCGATTAGAAACTATTACAAAATAAATTACTTATGGTTTCCACTTCTTTCATTAAGTACTCAGGTATTCAGAAAAAATATGCCAGTTAAAGCACTTTACAGATACACAGATATCACTCATGGAGGAAATGCTTTGCATACAGAAGAAGAGTTGAATTAGCATATCTGCAAGACAGGGAAAAGTGACATTGCTTTCCATAAAACAGTCACACAGCTCGCACTGGCAACTCTTTGGTATGCTACAGCGGTATTGATCCTGAAGCTACGTCACAATCAATCAGACTCTCAGAGGACCATGCAAGAATTGCAAATGCTTAAGCTAAGCACACAGTAAAAAGTTTTATTGAAATAAAAAGCGACTGTTTTCAGCTGCAGACACCTAATACCTATTTTTTTACCTTTGCTTGCTTGAAAAAACAATTATGTAAGCTTAATAGCTCTTTCAAAATACTGAGATCATAAAACAGCTCACTTAGTCTGCTGTTCTCTAATAGTAACGTCAAGTCACATCAGAGTAACAAAATGTGCCAAAATAATTCTCATAAACCATTATTCAATTCTATGTTTTCCCTAGAATAATAAGCCTTTTTTACACCATTTTTACACTGAAAATCAAGGTGCAAGATCATTGGCTACTAATGCAGATCAGCAATATACATACATATGTGTCTACTCCCCTGTCTCTGTATTACTATTTGCTCTGTGGCCACCACCTTTATTAGTACTGGGACATCCTTTACATAAGCGAAATACAGAACCCTACACTGAGGTTGCTGTAACTCACTAGAAATGTCTGCTATTATCTGTGCCTCTGCCTGGTGCCACCAGTGTAGACTTACTGTTCCTTTCTGTCCTTCTCTCCAACTCATCTTGTTTCATCTCCTCTCATCTTGTTTTATTATGCCAAGAGCAGACTTGGGCACATGCCCCATAACACTGTGCAACAGACTGGCTCCACATGGTATTCTGGAACGGACAAGTCTTTTGTAAGTGCACTTGAGTCTGTTTCTCTTTTTTTCCCCCATATTGGGTCTGAATTTTGCAAGTGGGGATGAGATGCATGTCATAGGAAGATATTGTGCTATTAGTCCTTCCACACCTGTGTATTCAACATATGCCTTCTCTCTTACAATTTGTAATGCCATTTTTAGTGAAATGTGGATATTTTGTTTAATACATTTAATCAAAGTCTTACCTTTCAGATGCAAATTTATTAGAAAGAGCAGTTCTGGTCTGGGTGGTGTATATTCCGGATTGTCAGGAACTAAAATTCCAACTGCAGTTTCTACAAGAAAGTTCTATATCTCATCTATAGGCTGCCCCCAAAAGGTTATGCAAAATCCTTTCTTGGACATTTTTAAAACTAGACATTTCCTGATGTATTGTTGTAAACCAATTTTAAAAGTCCTCTAGAAATAAATTTTCTAAGATGTTATTCACCCTAGCAGGTTTGCACCACGATCTAAGGTTTCTCTATAATACCTCTCAAGAGCAGGTCTGCAGATCAAGGCCTTACCTGATAGTAAGGGCTTGTTTCAAAGACTTAACAGAAATAACGTGAACTAAAATTCAAAGCCTCAGATAGTGCCGCTTTATTTTTAATTGAATAGTCAGCAGTAAACTCGCATTGAATGTACATTAATAGAATGACTTCTGCTAACAATGATAGCATGTTGCTCATAAGCAGGTGTAAACCAAATAAAAGCAAAATGTTATTAATGTGTGTTTGAGTACTTAAAGGGATTCATTGTTCAAAATCATCATGCCAGAATTACTTTTGCCTTTGAATATATGTTTGAATATAATCTAATGTGTGAGAATTGTTTGTTAAAATACTTGTCCAATTTGTTAAGTGTTGCATGCAGAGATATATACACAACAATGCCATTAACAAGAACTGCACTCCTACAAGCAATTGCCCTTGAGGTCTTAACCTAGCTCTGTTTTAAACAGCCAGAACACTTCACTCTCTGAAAACTATCATAGGAGACACGGGGAACATATTTTAAGAAGCTGGAAATCACTGAGGACTAGATAATGACTCAGATGATCAGAAATGAAAGCTCACTTCATTTCTTTAAGGAGTCTTACTCAAATTTGGGTTTAGGTCTGTGATTCCCAGGAAGTGGAGCTGCGTGCCCAGCATTCACTGGGCAGAGTGTCATGCTTGCACAGGGATATGACATAGCACGTCACAACATCTATTGCTCATTCAGCTAGAAAGACTTGCTGTGTTTTCCCTCACAAGTGCAGTTTTTCATGTTTGAAATGCAGATTTTGTGCTCAGAACCACAGGAATGTTGTTTGCTCCACTGTGTAAACTAACCAGACACAGAAATGTGCAGCTTAAAGCGGTGATCAAACTGTAACGCTGATGTTTTATCCTGTATGTCCTACTTATTAAAGATACTATGTATGTGTTGAAAATCAGTTCCCCTCTGCTCTTGCTAACACCTGACAGAAAGATAAACCATAAAGCTTTGCCTGAAGATATTCAAAACTTGGCCAATTGGCTTTCCTTGAAAAAGCAAAAAACCTCAACTTCAACTTTCATTCAATTATTTTTCCCCATGTTAGCTGACAAACTCATTTCCTTAAACAACTCTCCTCCCTTGGTCTTATTCCCATTTCTAAGATCTCATATTTTCTGTTTTAAAACTACAGTTTTGCCCTCAAATGGCTGCGACTAACATCTTTATTACAGGATTGAACAAAAAAACAAATCTGAAAGGAGAGAGAAAAACCCTGCAGATCACACCTGTTTGTACTGAGTCTTATCAGCCTTGCCCTCAGGGCCATTTCACACATTTACTGTATCTCTGCAACAGAGGAAACAGCTCTTGGCAATGACCTTTTTGAATCTGTGGCATATCTGAAATGTGCAGCAGAGCATAGCATTTCTCACCAGTAACCTTTTTTTCCTGCTCTTCAATGGTTCCTTTCACTGTTTTACTCCTTCTGGGCACACCCGGCACTTCCTTTCTCTCTCTCTCTCACACAGTCACGCACACACAAACACACACGCAGAGTCTGTAAGAATTATAAACAAGCTTTTGCAAACTCAGAGGCTATTTTCTATTTCGGAATTCACAAGTAAATATGGGAAATCGTTATTTCCTAACAAGCTCTCAGTATCTTTTCAACCTCTATGTATCTCTGGTTGGTTAGGACTCCTTCAGGAGCAGTTCTTCAAGAGGATGTCCTCTGATCTACCTGTTCTGGAGAGATGTACATCTCTACAGTAACAGTGGCACCGAACATTTTGCTTGTGCTCTAGGGCACTGCCTCAAACATTGAGCAAACATGCATGCTCAAGAAACAAACAGAACCCAACAGCCTGGATAAGTGCAAAATTACTTGTAAAGGAAATATTTTCCAACAATATGTTATGACTAAAAAGTCTCTGGAGTATGGACTTCTGTTTGGAAAATATCTAGGATGCTACAGGATTGCTACTACAGTCTAAACAAGACACCGCAGAAATGCTGAAATGAATCTTGCAATCTTACCAGATATGTAATATAACCAGAAGCTTCTCTGGTTTCATCTGAAGGAGATGGCCTGAAGAATAATTCAGTGTGCTACACTGTGATCTACAGTTCTGCATAAACCAATTTATTCACTTCAAGTTTGCAAGGTAAGACCGAGGGCCAGTGAAACTGATGAGGGTAACACTGACATTTATAAGCCATTTAACTTATCTATTACTTTAATTGAAATAGTCTATTACTTACTTTATGGAGTTTCGCTCTCCTCAGAATTTATACATAGAAAATAATACTAAATACTTCAGTCTAGGATAAGAGCGGCAAAATATTTCAGTTCTGTTAAGATAGGGCCAATGTTTAAAGATTGTCCTCTTACTGTATCCGTGACCCTGCCTACAAGGCTATACTCCCTGACTTTTGCACTGTATAATCCCAAGAGTGCCTTTGGATGCACCTCTATGATCCAGCTGGAAAACCAGGTGGAAGACCTGATCTTTCACCTCACCTTCCTGCATCCCCGGAGGCAGACTGGGGCACCCTGTCTGGAGGACATAGGACAGCGCAGTGTTCATTCCCCCAGGGCCCCATGCCCTGCCAGGTGCTCTATACCCCTCTGTGCAGACATCCCTTCAAAACTGCCATGGCATGTCTTTCTTTCATATTTCTCTCACCTGTTTGTGTACAGTACCCTAACCATGGCAATCAAGGGTCTGTCTGAATTTACATATCTTCGTATTAATAAGGGAGGGATGAGACAGAGAGAGTAGCATGTCATCTATTCTTTTAGCAAAATCAAGTTACTCTGGCTGTATTTACTCCACTTAAATTACTATTCCTTCAAACTTGACTAGCTGGAACGAACAAATGTGTCCTTTTCATGTAATGTCGAGCTGGCCTGAGTTTTAATTTTCAAGAGGTTGTTTAACTCACTGTTGAATTAGCAAGCATTTAGCAGACACAGTCTTGAATTTCAAACTCCCTTTGCTATGATAGCAATTTGGTCTGTGTTTAGCAGTACTTGTTTATGGAAGTTTTAGTTCCATAGAAGACATACATTTCTCGTCAACCAAGTTTTAATGGGATAATGATACAAATTCCAGCTCCAATGTTGAACAGAATTTGGAAGTCAGTAAGAGGCTCATACACCAAATAGCACAGACATCAGAAGACCACGTAGATGATATCCACACTGGAGCTGAGCCCAGCCTCCTCATCACGCACACCAACAACCTGCTGGCTGGCATTGAAGCTCTGGCTTTGAGGGACCCAGCTGACTCTCCTGATAAGGAAAACCAGGACTGCTTCTTTTCAAGTTGTGTCTCTTCTGGCAACTGCCTCCAGGCACTTATCTCTATGACCTTGAGTTTGAAACCAAGCACAGTTACCACAGAAGATACAGATGTAGTCCATGTACCTAGTAGGAGGCAAGGGATCACTTTACCAATGAATATTTTCTCCTTTCTTATGTGACTGTGTACACCAGTTGGTTTGTGCCCATCTCTAATACATCATTGATAAGCAGCTGTTATTTTTTCCAGCACAAGAATGTCAGACAAGTGCCATCAGTGTCAATGCTTGCCAGTGTTCATTTGCCAACAGATTAGAAATTAATTTTACCTCTGTGTGTAGCTTTTCATCAATGCTCATGAAAGTATCAGATCTATGGTGGAGTAAGGCAGATCAAGTAAACACCAACGCCAACGCTGTGTCATTGCATCTGCATCCTAATAATACAGAGAACTGTTAAAAAGGAGCAGACTGTTGTAACAAATGATTGACATTTTGATGAATTATGAATGCAACACAGCCTTCAGATACATAAATACACCAGTCAAAAGAGTTTTGCAGCATCAAATGGAATATTAAAGCTGAAATTTAACAAGGATACAAACTGCTTTAAATAAAACATGCAAATACCTACTCACATAAACTGATCTTTTATCTTACTAGGCAAATACAATTAATTTAATTTATCTCTAGAAATTATGTATTGATCTTACAAGAAAAAACCTCTAGATAACTTGGAGGTTGATTTTAATGGTACTATGTGCTCATCAGAGCTTGAGACAATCACAATAACCATTTTCTGTTATGGAAATGAGGAGAAAAGCTACAGACAATTTTTTAAATTGTTATTCTTTATGGGTGGAGACTTTGTGTTTAAATTAGACTGAAAAGACGCATTTAGAAAGACAGAAATAATCCAGTGTAAATTAAAGATAGACTAAAAATGGATAAAACACAGCATGTTGTACTGTCAGGATAAGAAGAAACATTGCAAATACAATTAATGATTTCTTAAAATGGATTGAAAATTAGGCCTTCATTCAACACTGTTCTGAGGCTTCAGTGCCTGCAGATCTCAGCCTGCAAAGGACTGGAAGAACCATGGCTGGAGAGAGCACTCTTCCATCTCTTACCTTACACCTGTTGAAAACTTGGAGTGGCTGGGGAGAGAAGAAATTCCAACAGTGAAATGAGAAATCCCAGTTCAAATCTTCGTAACATAAAAAGCCTGAGACACAAAAATACCATGGTCTCACTTTGTCCAAGACCTGAGTACAACACAAACTGCCCGACTCTGGTGACGTGCGCCATGGACCAGCAATGGGCAGAAGACCAGTTGTGGAAACTGCTGGAAAGATACACCGTGATATCGCTGTAGGCTGTCATTAGCATCCAATGCTGACAACTGGATTTGAAGACCCTCGCAGGATCTTCGATGCATGTGTGCACACGCATGTGTGTGCTTTTCCTGATACAGCCAATCCCTTGCTTAGACCCCTTTAGAAATTGAGCTTTTCCCCCCACCCTTGGGACAGAGACTAATCTCCTGACATTAGGTACTCTGCTCACTCCCTTCAGAACTAATAAAACATTTTGTCAGTATTTTCATTAGGCCAGGATTTAATCTCTGGTATCGAAGTAGGCTGGCCATCACAGTCTGGCCATTTCTATAATACAATTATGGGGGAAAAAAAGAGGTAGGTCTGATGGGTATGTGTTTTAGATTAACAATTTAAAATTAAATTGCATGTGCAAAGTTATAGAAAACACACCAATTTATAACTGGTATTTTGATCAAGAGTTGAGAGAATTTTGTGGAGGTAAAGATGCATTGAAAGGCAACACTGTGTTGGCAGAGCATAGCACAATTTAAGAGTTAACATCATGCTACTAAGAACTATAATTTGCAATTAATCTGTTCTGTTGAATAACAGCAAACACATAAAATTGTGTAAAGCATTCGACAACTGTAAATTCCGCTTATCATTTTCACATTTTAAAATATCTGAAAGTTTATTTGTGATTTGGTAGCAAACATCTAGCATATAGGAAATGAGTGCAGGAGCAAACTCCTTTCAGATAGAAGTATATAACTATACAGTACTATCCCCAGCATTGCTCAGCATTGGTACTAGCAAGGTGGATTCCCCTCTGTTGCCACCCTCACCTGCCCCACTAGCCCACCTGTGTGACTGCCTTCGTTACTCGCTCTGCCAGGGAAATGGGACGAATCTGTGCGTGACCCCTCTGCCTTGGTGCTATTGTGACGTGAATGCTGAATCTGGCCAGATCTAGGAAGCAGAATTTGCGCATTCATAGTTTCTTTGCAATCCTGCTGTCTCGTGGGTGACATTAGCCTCTTTCGTATCTAGTTTGGCCTCAAAGTTTTTTGTCCTGGGAGGTGATACCTCCCCTTCCTCAGTGTGTTTCCGTACCCTCTCTGGTCACTCATGCTCTGCATTTTGGGGCATACAGTAAACATAGAGATTGGTACTGATTCTCTCAGAGTATAAGGTTGTGCTTGGGTTGGTTTTTTGTTTGTTTGTTTGTTTGTTTGTTTTTTCTGTTGTTTTGATATAACTTGAACACACAGAAGCTAGAATAGGTCCACATTCAGATATTTGCCATGATAAATGGCAGTTTGTTTGTTGCCTTAATTTGCCTTAATTTGCCATCTGTAACAGAAATACTACAGAGGGAACATGGTAGTTAAAAAAAAAATAGAAAACTAAAACTTTTATCTATCTCATTCCAGGATTCCATATTTTTCCTTCTATCACTGCCTATCATTTCTTTACACATGCACGCAAAAGCTGAGAAATGGAAAAAGCCTATTTCAATATGGCGGTAAAGCTAATATGTCAGTGTGCTTTCTCTCTAAAACAAACTCCATTATTTTGCTGAAACGTAGAAAATTTCACATTTATGAAAGTAAACATTTTTCTGTTGGCTCCACCAGAAGAGAGATGGAATGCAGAGGAATAAGGCAAAGGAACAATACTCATGTAAAAAGAAAATAAGCCTGGAAGACATTAAGGATGTTGTCACATCATAGAAAATTAATCATTATGCAAAAGTTTGATTAGATATTTTGCTGTTATATCTGGATGGTAGCAACAAGTTAAGAATAAAAATAAGCAAGAGAAAGAAAGAAAGAAAGAAAGAAAGAAAGAAAGAAAGAAAGAAAGAAAGAAAGAAAGAAAGAGAAAGAAAGAAAGAAAGAAAGAAAGAAAGAAAGAAAGAAAGAAAGAGAGAAAGAGAGAAAGAGAGAAAGAGAGAAAGAGAGAAAGAGAGAAAGAGAGAAAGAGAGAAAGAGAGAAAGAGAGAAAGAGAGAAAGAAAGAAAGAAAGAAAGAAAGAAAGAAAGAAAGAAAGAAAGAAAGAAAGAAAGAAAGAAAGAAAGAAAGAAAGAAAGAAAGAAAGAAAGAAAGAAAGAAAGAAAGAGAGAAATGTAGCCATATGGGAACACTAAGGAATATATTACCCTTGCTAAGGTAAGTAGTGGCTTAAAGTCATGGTTTTGCTATGGATCCCTTTGGGATATCTGAGTCCCAAGGTATATCCTTCAGCGGCATATGGGCAGATAGATACCTAAATGCTTACTGAAAATCAGTGAGAACTAGATACTTTCTTCCAGTGTTCCTGTAGAAATCTACCATATTGGAAATGTTGGTGTTAGTGAACCAAATGCAGATATGAGCTTGTGCGTTCAGGTTTTAAACTGCTCCTCTGATGTTCCAAACCAAAAATACTAGTTTAGGATCAACTGCTGATAGTGGGAAATTTTTGTTGTGGTAGAAATGGTCATGCTGTAGTTTACTTATAAAGTGCCCTTGTTACAGTCCTAATTCTAAGACTTCATGAGGATCCTCATGAAGGAATTTTCTTTGTGGGTGGGTTTTTTTAGTGGTTTTTTGTTTGTTTGTTTGTTTGTTTGTTTGTTTGTTTGTTTGTTTGTTTTTAATGAGTGTGCAAAAAGAGACAGAGAGGTAGAACTTGTGCTGACTTCTCATTCTTTATAAACAAAATGCATCAGAGTGCAGTTTAATTTCCTGTGTATCTGAGTCCTGTGGAGGAGCCCATCCCTGTTCACAAAACTAAATATATGCCCATCCTCCCACTGATTTCAGTCCAGCCTGATAAACAGCTAACCATTATGTTAAGATATTTCTCTTAAGAGTTAGATGTAAATGTAGAATAAATTTTTTCGTGAATCAGGGCTAGAACCACAGAATCATAATTTAGGTTAGAAGAGTAGGTTCTTCTTCTTAGGTTGTGGATGCCCCATCCCTGGAAGCGTTTAAGACCAGGTTGGATGGGGTTTTGGGCAGCCTGGTCTAGTGGAGGGTGTCCCTGCCCATGGCAGGGGGGTTGGAACTAGATGATCTTTGAGGTCCTTTCTAACCCAAACCATTCTATGATTCTATGATAGTACTCCAGAGGTCATGTAGTTGAATTCCCTGCTCAAAACAGGTTTCATTAATTTAAGACCATCCCACACTTATGTTAAAAAACCAAGCAAGCAAGCAAGCAACCAACCTAATATTTGATTAGAATTCCCCATGCTCTAACTTGTGTCAATTGTCCTATACCTATACACCTCCAAGAAGAGTCTAGCTTCATCTACTCTGTATCCTCTGATCAAGTGCCTTAAACAGCAATAGGCCTCCAATTACATTTATTCTCCAGCCTAAATAGGAAGGATGCATTGCTAAGTCATGGTAACCCTGCCCACTGGGACATCTAGATGCTTCTCTGAGGAGCTGCTTTCCGAAGCATAACCTTGCATGGGGTTATTCCCTTGTACTGGGGCTGGCTGGGATGGAGTTAACTTCCTGCGTAGCAGCCCCTACCATGCTGTGTTTTGGATTTGTGGCTAAAACAGTGTTGACAGCACACTGAATGTTTTGGCTGTTGCTGAACAGTACCTGCACAGTATTAAGGCTCTCTCTTATTCCTACTCTGTCCCGCCCCCTACCCTTCCAAGAGTCAGAAGAGGGTGTTCAAGAGGTTGGGAAAGGACGCAGCCAGGACAGTTGACCTGAACTGGCCAGATGGATATTCTATACTACATAATGTCATGCTCAGCAATAAGGTCAGGTAGTGGGGTTTTTGTTTGTTTGTTTGTTTGTTTGTTTGTTTGTTTTTCTTTTTTCCAAAGTGGCTGCTGTTTGGAGACTGGCTGGGCATTGGTCTGCCTGTGAGTGGTGCTGAGGTATTTCTTTTGCTTTGCTTGTTTTTTTCTTTCTTTCACCTATTAAACTGTCTTTACCTAGAGTCACAAGTTTTCCAACTTCCATTGTTTCTATTTTCTCCCCTGACCTGCTGCAGGGTGGGAGGTGGGAGTTGAGCAAGCAACTATGTAGGTGCTTGGCTGCAGGCTGGGGTCAACCCACCACATGCATCCCAGGTGCACCTTGCGCTTGCTCTTGTTGAACTTCATGAGGAAGTTCATAAGGCCCATTTCTGTCCAGGTCTCTCTGAATTACAGCCCTGCCTAGCAGATGTATGGCTGTGAACCTTGATGACTAATTCTAAAGCTCAGGTTAAGGTAGATTTGTATAGTCAAACTTGTTTTTAACAACTTTTTGCAAATAAATTGTTCAAAAAGATCAATAAATTTACTGAAAGGCACATAAAATGTGTCCAGTAAAAGAAATACATGGAAGCATCTGCAATTGTGGAACAGGTGAGATATATAGTTTAAACAATAATGAGAATAACACCTTTGAGGTAATAAACAAATCCATTTTCTTAAGACTATAAATTCTTGGCATTAACCACCTTAAACAAATACCTACAAATGTTGCCTGAAATCAACATTGAAATAGTTCATCAACATGAAATAGAAAATAAACCTATACATTTAACTATATTAGAGTTGTTTTTCAGGTGAGTCACCTCAGTTATAAAGGTATCTGAGAATCACTCCTTATTTAAGCAATGGTGTTGTATGATTTAATATCCATGGTAGGTGTGACTTGGTCTGATGGTTCCCTTCCTATATTTCTGAGGGAGAAAACTGGCACTCTAAAACTTGAAATGATTAAAAACTCTTTCTGCTTTGAACAGCTAATTGCATCTGGTAGAAGGAAACACATAAGAAGGCTGTTCTTCAAAATCTTCATTTCTAGCAGGTGACACGGTGGTTTGAATAGTGTTTTCACCTAGCATGAACTGAAACATGCTGTAGCGTGTGACTGGTGTTTTGATGGAAAATGCGGTCTCTAGTTTTACCACTAATATAATCACTGCTTTGGACCATTCTCAAAAAAATGAAACTCTCAATAATTTCAGAAAAACTAACATAGCATGAATTGCAAAACAGCCAACACAAAAGTGGGAAATCTATTG
>VXBL01002121.1:76569-119977 GCA_013400195.1 Aramus guarauna | reverse complement strand
TTCTCCAGCCTAAATAGGAAGGATGCATTGCTAAGTCATGGTAACCCTGCCCACTGGGACATCTAGATGCTTCTCTGAGGAGCTGCTTTCCGAAGCATAACCTTGCATGGGGTTATTCCCTTGTACTGGGGCTGGCTGGGATGGAGTTAACTTCCTGTGTAGCAGCCCCTACCATGCTGTGTTTTGGATTTGTGGCTAAAACAGTGTTGACAGCACACTGAATGTTTTGGCTGTTGCTGAACAGTACCTGCACAGTATTAAGGCTCTCTCTTATTCCTACTCTGTCCCGCCCCCTACCCTTCCAAGAGTCAGAAGAGGGTGTTCAAGAGGTTGGGAAGGGACACAGCCAGGACAGTTGACCTGAACTGGCCAGATGGATATTCTATACTACAATATGTCATGCTCAGCAATAAGGTCAGGTAGTGGGGTTTTTGTTTGTTTGTTTGTTTGTTTGTTTGTTTGTTTTTCTTTTTTCCAAAGTGGCTGCTGTTTGGAGACTGGCTGGGCATTGGTCTGCCTGTGAGTGGTGCTGAGGTATTTCTTTTGCTTTGCTTGTTTTTTTCTTTCTTTCACCTATTAAACTGTCTTTACCTAGAGTCACAAGTTTTCCAACTTCCATTGTTTCTATTTTCTCCCCTGACCTGCTGCAGGGTGGGAGGTGGGAGTTGAGCAAGCAACTATGTAGGTGCTTGGCTGCAGGCTGGGGTCAACCCACCACATGCATCCCAGGTGCACCTTGCGCTTGCTCTTGTTGAACTTCATGAGGAAGTTCATAAGGCCCATTTCTGTCCAGGTCTCTCTGAATTACAGCCCTGCCTAGCAGATGTATGGCTGTGAACCTTGATGACTAATTCTAAAGCTCAGGTTAAGGTAGATTTGTATAGTCAAACTTGTTTTTAACAACTTTTTGCAAATAAATTGTTCAAAAAGATCAATAAATTTACTGAAAGGCACATAAAATGTGTCCAGTAAAAGAAATACATGGAAGCATCTGCAATTGTGGAACAGGTGAGATATATAGTTTAAACAATAATGAGAATAACACCTTTGAGGTAATAAACAAATCCATTTTCTTAAGACTATAAATTCTTGGCATTAACCACCTTAAACAAATACCTACAAATGTTGCCTGAAATCAACATTGAAATAGTTCATCAACATGAAATAGAAAATAAACCTATACATTTAACTATATTAGAGTTGTTTTTCAGGTGAGTCACCTCAGTTATAAAGGTATCTGAGAATCACTCCTTATTTAAGCAATGGTGTTGTATGATTTAATATCCATGGTAGGTGTGACTTGGTCTGATGGTTCCCTTCCTATATTTCTGAGGGAGAAAACTGGCACTCTAAAACTTGAAATAATTAAAAACTCTTTCTGCTTTGAACAGCTAATTGCATCTGGTAGAAGGAAACACATAAGAAGGCTGTTCTTCAAAATCTTCATTTCTAGCAGGTGACACGGTGGTTTGAATAGTGTTTTCACCTAGCATGAACTGAAACATGCTGTAGCGTGCGACTGGTGTTTTGATGGAAAATGCGGTCTCTAGTTTTACCACTAATATAATCACTGCTTTGGACCATTCTCAAAAAAATGAAACTCTCAATAATTTCAGAAAAACTAACATAGCATGAATTGCAAAACAGCCAACACAAAAGTGGGAAATCTATTGTGGTTTAACTTTAAAAGAATTTGTGTTTTCTTGGATAATATGGAACAAATTCTGCATGCATTATACACACCTTCAGGCTCAGAAATGCTGTCCCTTTGCAGGTCAGGTTTACCAGCTTGGAACAGGAATGGCTAGAAGGAAAAAAAGGATTGCAGCATATGAAAAATTAAACTGATGTTTATTCCAGGACTGTGCTGGAGGCAGTTTTGTCTGGTTTAGAGGATATTAAAAATCTTAGTGAGTTGCTAGCTATTAAACCAGCTCTTAAATGTGACCTGTCAAGCTGTACTCACTGCTACCACTTTCTTAGAGGGAGCCTCACTGCCCACGTTCATGTTCCTCCTTCTACACCCAGAGTTTTTGTCTTGCAACTGGGAGTCAGTATGGCTGTAGAAACCTGTCCAATGTGCTACAGATAGAGTTGATGGCTGAAGTTGGTAATTCTGCAGTTTATATGTAACTGGTACCCAAGAAGGCTATGATAAAACTGGCTGGAATACAGACATACCTGCTCCGGCCTTGCCAGATATAGCAGCTATATCCTCTAGACATAAATTTTTCAGAGCAGCACTATGACCTGCAAGAAAAGGTTAAGTGCAAATTACAAATTATTTTGTGTTTAGTGGTAAATGGCAATGATTGTCATGCAAACTATAAAAGTCTACAGCTTGTTGAAATACCATCAGAATGGTATTTTTGTGTAATTATTATCCACAACTTCCACACGCAAAAAATGCAACATAAACACAGTCATCTATCCCCACAGATGAGTGTGATTCCTGCTCTAGAGTGATCTACCCAAAATATAAACACTTACCTCACTCTTCCCAGAGAAGTTTAAGGTTTGAAGGCTCAGTCCTCGGTGTATCAGTGAAGTGTGTTTGAGTAAGTGGGTGCACAGCTGTGATGCAAACATCAGAAGGCCTTCAACACATCACACAAACTACAACCCATGAGAAAGTACATTCATACATCTTTTTTTGATCTGTTTAGGACCTAGACTGATGAAGTCTCTTTCTTTCTAAACATTGCTGGTGCTTTAACTGAAGCCCTGGTAACTACAGGTCTGAGCCGCTACAAGGCATCTCAAATGAACACGCACACACATTTGCACACACTTCAACCTTGGAACAAATTAAATTTCATTCAGAGATAAGTACAGGGTTGACTGCATTCTTTTATGTTATCTATGCTCTATTTAAAGAATTGAGATGATTCTGCAGTCTTATAGAAGCTTATCTGTTAAAAGATTAGTGTTCAGACATGGCAAGGAAGATAAAGTAAAGCTTAGAATATTTTAACCCTTTTACTTGTTTTACTGAAATGAAATTATGTATGTATGTATGTATGTATGTATGTATGTATGTATGTATTTATCTATTTATTTTGCTGGATGCAAAGGTTTTTGGACACCCTACTATACATTTAGCTTCCTTGTAAAAATCTTAGCAATATATTTTAAGGGATTTTCTAAGAACGTGTGGTATCATGTGTGATCCTACAGGAACAAAGAAATGTTCTCAGTCAGAAAGTAATAAAGCAATCTTGAACCAAAGTTCAATCTTTTAGTCAAGTTGAAGAATTTAGCTCTCGATTTAAAGCATCCTAAAGCAAATTTCTAGATTTGAGTGATGGCAGAGAACATTAATCATTACCAGTCTTAGTAAAATTCCAGGAGAATTCCATGACAATTCCTATAAGAGAAGACTGTGATAAGTTCCTTTCATCATTTTGGATCTTTATTCAGCACTTCTGTTTGGGCTAAGTTTATAAGATAGCAGTCTATGAGCTTTATTCCTCTCTCATAAAAGATCCAGTGTAAGCTTGAAAGAATTCTCAATCTTCTTACATAACAGAAGGCATTTACTTTGTCCCTTACTTCTACAGTTGTATATACCAGCTCCTTTTAAAATTTATTTCATTATGCTTAGCTTTTAAAGCCATGAAATCTATCAATTGATTTTGGTTTTCCTTTCTTTTTAAGCATAACAATGCTAATATTTTTTTGCTTTATTGCAGCTTCAGAGGCTTCTTAGGACATTTGACTATTTGCTTTGCCCACCATAGTATATCATAAAATACCAAATGAAGTCATTCTTTATGATCTTCATTATATCAGAATCTTCTAGCAGGCCTGTTATTAAATCTCTGCCTTCTATTTTTTTCCAGTAGGCCAACTTCACAGTCACTTTAATTAGAACATGATCTAACTGCATAATTAACTCACTGGCTATATATTCTTTTCAGATCAATGCTATGAAATATATTCATAGATAGATGGTCCTGGAAGATAACGATCGGACTTCATAAAACACACTAGGTAAAGAGAAGGTATAGCATCTCAGAAAGTTGGGGGGTTGTGCTGTTATCTATTCTATTGTGCCTCTAAGAAGAGTCTCTGAAGAACCATTTGAACCTTTCGTTCAAGATGACAGTCTGTTGATATTGGAGGGGAAGGCAGGGACTCTCATGTAAAGAAAGCTACAGAGCAGCATATTGATTAGCCAAAGGTGCATTTGTTATCTGATACTGCAGCATGCATAGTGGGCCTGCTAATTAAAAGATCTCACCCATCTTTGCTTTTCTGTCCAAAATGAAGCCAACGTGGAAATTAGATTAGCAAGTCCACTTAGTTTTAAATGAGAAAAGTATAACGGCTTTTTTCACATAGCCCTCAGTAGGTTACCACTGTTATAATGGACTTAATTACTTCCCAGTATGGGCAGAGGCAATTGGAGGCAAGAATAGAGTGGAAATGTACAAAACCTTGGCCATGTTGCTTCCATGTATTCCTCCCCCAGCGGCACACATGCAGATGCCAGTGTGGACTCTGCAGGAGGGAGCTGTTTGGAGAACACTAGAACTATCTCACACACAGAGGGGCAGATGCCACTAAAAGGGTGTCATGTGTCACCAGCTGTAATTTCAACACTGGGAGAAGAAACAGAATTAAAACAGTGAGATTCTGCACTCTGCTGCATGGCTCAACTAGAGAAGAGGTATAGCAGTGAAATACTTCAAACATGAGAAAAAAGAAGAAAAAAATTGTTGACCCAGTGTAGACATCCGCAATTTAGACTAGGAATCTCCCCAAACAGTTACTGTAAGGACAAAAATACTTCAAATGTGAAGTTCATTTCATGCTGTTGCAGATGACAGGTCAGAGGAACTTTAAGACTGTCAATTTTTCCCAATGGACTATAAAAGTAGTTCAGATGACTAGCTCAGATAGAGATGACTACACTGCAGACATCTAAAGCTGGAAAAGACAAATTGCTTTTGGGATTAATAACTCCATGGGTTATGATGGAGTTCTATGGACTCTTCATGGCTACAACAGTGTCTATAGTTTCTTTAGAGGTGTCCTGGTTTCAGCTGGGATAGAGTTAATTTTCTTCCTAGCAGGTGGTTAGTGCTGTGTTTTGGATTTAGGATGAGAATAACGTTGATAACACACTGATGTGATTTAGTCATTGACAAGCAGTCAAGGACTTTTCAGCTTCTTGTACTGGCCTGCCAATGAGAAAGTTGGGGACTCCCAAGAAGTTGGGAAGGGACACAGCCAGGACAGCTGACACAAACTGACCAAAGGGCTATTCCATAATGTATAACATAATGTTCCGTATATAACTGGGGATTGGCTGGGAGGCAAGGCAGCTTGGGAGCTAGCTGAGCATTGGCTTCGGGTGGTGAGAAATTGTGCTGTTCATCACTTGTTTTGTATATTCTATTTCTATTCTGTATATTTCTATATTCTTACTTTTTTTTTCTTCTTTTCAATTCTGTTCCCATTCCCACTCGGGATGGGGGGGTGGGGGGAGGAGGGTGTCAGTGAGTGAACAGCTGTGTGGATGTTTTTGTTACCGGCTGAGTTTACACACAACAAGAAGGTAGTGGAAAATACACATGTAGGAAAAGAAGATTTGTATTTCTTTGTGGCAATTACTCTGTGTAGATGACATACTAAGATAATACTAAGAACACTTGTTAAACATTTTTTCATGAAACTCTGGCAAGTAATTCCTAAGTTATAGAAAATCAAACAGCTAATGAGAACTTTCAGTATAAGCTGAAACTTGAACAGGCTGAAAAAAAAAAAAGAAAAAATAAACAAACGGAATTGTCCTATATACTGAATTTCTTACATACTGAATTTCTCCTGTTTCGGAGAAGTACGAAAGATGGCTCAGGAGACAAATATTTCAATAGGAGTGTAGTTTATTCAGGCACTATTGAGGCAAAATAGAAATTGAAAAAGAAGCTGGCATTGTAGGATTTAGTTTTTTTAATGAAACAAAACTTGAAAAAGTAACAGTATGTCTGTAACAGTGACAACTGATAAAGGAAAATCAACTATGGGAAGCAGAATACTCTAAGATGGCAAAATATACAGTTGCTTATTAGTTTGCACAAAAAGGTAAAATACCAGAATAAGTAAAAGCTGGTAATAGAAAAATAAAAGGCAGTATAACGTAAAAGGTAAAAAAGGTAAAACTAAGAAGCCTGTGTCTCTCAGATATGCCTCACTGAGTTCAGTGACTGTTCTGGGTATACTCAGCAGATGCTTAGCATTTTACTCATGCATAAGACAGGCTGATGTTCCATCTACCATGAAACCTCTTAGTATTCTGTTAATATCATATGCTTTTGTGATTCCAGGCCAAGAAAACAATTACATGTGAGATGATTAGCATAATATATCAGCCTAGGGTCCTAATAGAGAAGGAGAAGACATGGGAAAAGAAAGTAATGAAGCTAATTATTTTGTGTATTAGTATAGATAGAAAATAGCTGGGAAGGGGACATTATTGGTGAAGATTTAGATTCGCACTTTGTTGTTGGGTAAGACTAGTAGCAATGAAGTCAGTAGCCCAGATTTATATTGATGAGATGGAGATCATGGTTTAGGATTCCGAGTTGAGTTCAGCGTTGCCTGGATTTAGACACAGAGCATAAAGTCAGAACAGACTGCTTTACAGAAAATACTACAGTTCATGCACTGAAAGTTGCACAAGTCTTAGGCTGTGCTCACCAGTTGCAAGAATCCCATAATTCCCTCTGAAAGTAAAAAATAAAGCTGTTTTTCATAACTGTGGAAGAAATGCTGATATTTTCATATATTTCTGAAAATTATCATTACCAAAATCACCTTCCAGAATGATCCTCATTTTGGTTTAAATGTCATCTACTATCCTGACATTAGATATACAAATGCCAATTTAACAAATTGTTTCTGAGAACAAATCAAATCCTTATTTCTGAATTATTGTAACATCCTTTTGGTTCAAGTTTCTTGCAGTTAAATTTTCTTATCAGTTTTAAGCACTTATGCAATTCCCAGATAAAACTGTGAATATGTTATTGGTTGAAATTACATCAATGTAAAAATTCTACTTGTGGAACAGTTTGGATCATTTATAAGTTATAATAATAAAGTGAGAGCTGTTTCCTGGACAGTCTGACCTAACTGGTGTGAATAGTTGTAATGTCTTTTAAAAATGAGTAATGTACCAAACTCACCAATGGATCACTTTTGTTTGCACAACAGTAAATGGTGGTGGACACTTCTATTAGCAAAAAACTATTAGATTGTCCAGGCTGTAAAATGCAACTCTTAATCAATGGCTGTAAACAAATTCATCAAAAATAATGAAAAAGAAAGTCTAGCCAGGTCCAATAAGAAGTCTGGCTGTCCTCCAGTTAAAGTTTTACAAGGACATAATAAGAAATAAATCCAGTCCCTCCCATTTATGAAGCCTCAGTGAGAAGCAGCAGCAGAATACCAACTGTCCTTGTCAGGAGGCAAATACCTCCTATGAGATGAGTAATGTTTCTGGCAGGGAAGTATGTATGTGTTGAATTAGCTGCAATAAAAGGACATTTACATAAAACCATATTAATTTCAGCAGGGTGTTTCTGCTTTTGCTTTACCATCTGACGGAACAAAAATGTTGTGTAATGAAAATATGTATTATTCAGTCTTGGAATCAGAGTAATATTAACCAAGTTTAACTCAAATGCTTCACCTTATACATAGCTCCTTGATGGAATTACAGTCTTGCTATGAACAGTTCAGGACACATTATTCCATATTTTTAATTGAAATGGCTCAAAACTTACAGATTGCCAGCATAAGAAAAATTAAACTTTACATTTCTCAGAGAGAAATGAGAGAGCCTAGAGAGAGCTACAATTCACTAGCTTCCCTACCCCCCGGGTACTGCTGTTGTCAATTATAGGCATTTCTGAAGTAAAACAAACACAGGAACACTTGGTTCCTCAGTACTATCTGTTTAACCATCTGAGTAATTCCCAGATCACTCCATTGCACTCTAAGGGGACGCATTGGATTGGTTTTGGAACTAGAGAACAGCCATGTGACTGTGTTGGAAGCCTAAAAAGTTTCATTTCCATTGCTGTAGTTCTACCTGAGTATCTCTAATGCCTTGCTAAAAGTTTTCTAGAGATGCCTTTCAATTTTTCTTGATGCAACTTTTGTAGTTGCTCTGAATGTTGGCTCCATTTATTAGAAAATTCTTTCTAAAACACAGCTCTGTTGGTAGAAAGAACTATTTGCAGGAGCTTAATTTCATAGATTTCGTATACAAATTTGATAGTACAGAAGGACTAAGTGATTCATGGGAGCGCAAAAACAACCAAAAACCTCTCCAAATGGACTCCCTCCTGCCCTCATCCATTTTCTCGCAGTTACAAAGCGTGAGTCAAATCTTCAGCCACAATCAAGGAATCAGTTGGTGATATACAGGTGATAAACAGATGCCTGAAAGCGCTCCACATGAGAGCTTTTCCTGATTCAAATCAGAGCTATTTAGTAACCTCCTATGAATTTAACACTTGTAAAAGTTCACAGCTATAGCTGTGTTGTAGAAGAGTTCTGAATATACTTTCTTTTGACTCGTCCCGACTCTTAAACTCGTAGCTGACAAGAGTGCTACATCCAAACTCTGTGGCAGGAAAGTGTTTTACAGAGTCCCTTGCACTTCTGGTCCCACATCTTTGTTTGTGATAGGGGACCTGTCAGAGGGCACTTGCTGCCATATACTTGGGGTTTCATCCAAAAGAAACCAGGGCACTGGAGAAAAGAGGGAGAAGGGTAAGCAATCCTCAAAGGTGAGATGGTGAACTCCTGGGTCTCGTCCTAACATTTAATCAGGATACATCTGGTGTTTTTTTTCCAGGATTGGAGGCTGGGGAGTGTTTCCAAGTTTAATGGTTACCTAATGCATCAAAATTTTCTCTGTCCTTTCTAAACTGCCAGATAGTTCCTCTTCTTCACATAGGCGGTAGTATACCAATGCATGCCTGAGATGCAACGAAGCTACCCAGCACAACATCTGTCCTTGGTTCTCCAGTGCAGAAAGAGATCATAAATCAAAGACAAATATCAAAGGTGATTGCTAGTCATGTTCTAACCAGACCCTCATCTCTACAGTGACTTTTCACTGCCTACTCAGGAAGCAAAAATACCTCAGCAATGAGACTCTTTCTTTCTAGTCCATCTTCTGTTTTGAACTCTGAATCCTTCTTTCCCTCTCAAGAATATCTCCGAATTTCAAGTACTGTTCAGAAATACATCCTCTTTAATGGTAAAATACCACATATAATCAGTCTATTAAAAAGACAGAGTAAATATAGTTTCACAGATCTGAAGAAGTTAGTTCCATGTTTCAGCAAATTATTTACATATTTTTAGCTGTTTGT
Organism: Aramus guarauna; assembly: GCA_013400195.1. NCBI lineage: Eukaryota > Metazoa > Chordata > Aves > Gruiformes > Aramidae > Aramus > Aramus guarauna. Next base: position 110,582 of record VXBL01002121.1, on the reverse strand, counting down.
GCAATAAAAATCTTCCGTTAACAATCCTAAACTAATACACAGGTGAACATTCCCATGAGTTTAGCGGTATTATTAGTGTTAACCAAACTAGCATGCTAAAACTGTACGTTGTGCAACCTGTGAAGTGAAGGGTGTTACTATAAGCTGTATTTTCCAATATGTCAATAAAAGTGGAGCCTCCGTGGACAGCAAAGAAAAAGGGATGAGCATAAATGTCCATCTAAGATCCAAATGCCTTGCCTATTAAGAGAAACATTTTGTAATGTTTACAACAATTGAGCTTTGTTTTAAAATTAAGACAGGAACGACATATAATTCGGTATGACATTAATGCTGATTCTGATATATATCAACAAATTTAAATATTTATATTTAAAATTAAGGCATCACAACTGAAAACAGCAATTCTGCCTGTTCTAGGGGGTCATCTTGCTTTTACAAGGTCATAGAATCATAGAATCATAGAATCATCTAGGTTGGAAAAGACCTTTAAGATCATCAAGTCTAACCACTAACCTAACCTTGCCATCCCACCACTAAACCATGTCCTCAAGTACCTCATCTATCCTTCTTTTAAATACCTCCAGGGACAGGGACTCAACCACCTCCCTGGGCAGCCCATTCCAGAGCCTGACAACCCTTTCTGTGAAGCAATTTTTCCTAATGTCTAACCTAAACCTGCCCTGGCGCAACTTTAGACCATTCCCCCTGGTTCTATCGCTTGTTACCAGGGAGAAGAGGCCGACCCCCACCTCACTACAACCTCCTTTCAGGTAGTTGTAGAGGGCGATAAGGTCTCCCCTCAGCCTCCTCTTCTCCAGGCTAAACAACCCCAGTTCCCTCAGACGCTCCTCGTAAGACTTGTGCTCCAGACCCCTCACCAGCTTTGTTGCTCTCCTCTGGACATGTTCCAGCAGCGCAACATCCTTCCTGTAGTGAGGGGCCCAAAACTGAACACAGTATTCGAGGTGCGGCCTCACCAGCGCCGAGTACAGGGGCACAATCACTTCCCTACTCCTGCTGGCCACACTATTCCTGATACAAGCCAGGATGCCATTGGCCTTCTTGGCCACCTGGGCACACTGCTGGCTCATATTCAGCCGGCTGTCAACCAGTACCCCCAGGTCTTTCTCTGCCATGGAGCTTTCCAGCCACTCTTCCCCAAGCCTGTACCGTTGCATGGGGTTGTTGTGACCAAAGTGCAGGACCCGGCACTTGGCCTTGTTGAACCTCATACAGTTGGCCTCGGCCCATCGATCCAGCCTGTCTAGGTCCCTCTGCAGAGCCCTCCTCCCCTCGAGCAGATCAACACTCCCACCCAGTTTGGTGTCATCTGCAACTTTACTGAGGGCACACTCGAGCCCCTCGTCCAGGTCATTGACAAAGATATTAAACAAGACCGGCCCTAGCACTGAGCCCTGGGGGACACCGCTTGTGACTGGCCGCCAACTGGATTTAGCTCCATTCACCACCACTCTCTGGGCACGGCCATCCAGCCAGTTTTTAACCCAGCGAAGAGTACACCCATCAAGGCCATGAACCGCCAGCTTCTCTAGGAGAATGCTGTGGGAGACTGTATCGAAGGCTTTGCTGAAGTCCAGGTAGACAACATCCACAGCCTTTCCCTCGTCTACCAGGCGGGTCACCTGGTCATAGAAGGAAATCAGGTTGGTTAGGCAAGACCTGCCTTTCATGAACCCATGCTGGCTGGGCCTAATCATCTGTTTGGATGTTTAGTGCATTATTCTCTATACAGCTATGTATGTATTCAATAGTTCTATTAATGCAGTTTTGACAATACTGAGTTCCATGAAAATACTAAGAAATGATAATAACAAGATCAAGCTACACAAGAGGCATATACGTTCATATTTCCTTTTCTAATTGCAATGAATATATCCATCTATGTAAACATCACCATGAAATACAAAGAATTTGCAAAAAACAAGAGACATAATTGTTACATTTGCCTTTGCAAAGGCAGATTGTTACGGTTTTATACCTCAGGATGCTCCCTTGACACAAAATACCAGTGCAAACTTTTGAATCATTTTACTGTTTAAGTAGTAGAGGTTGTTCAAAAGGCTGGTGGTTTGGGAAGTATCAAGTCTCATGCACTTTTAATTTCCCCAGTGCGATGTCTTTAGCTTTCTATTTTTCAGGCAGTATATCCAGGAAAGCTGCAAAGGCAGTAGTTAAAAATTACTAGAAGCTACTGTAAGCAGGAGACATCTGGCAAAAAGCTTTTCAAACAATTTTGTGTCCTACTTAAGTTCTCAGAATTACAACGGAGGATTACTAACCAATTAATAAATTATCAACTTTTCAATAAAGTGTTATTTGCACTGTTGCTTTTTGTCCATTATCCTTGTTTATTCTTCTGTAGAATCATTTAGCTTAAAATCATAATGTACTGCCATCTGAACAGACTAATCTCTTCTTCTTGCAAAGCAGTTTTAAACACCATACAGATATTACCATTCCAATCTCTCAATAGATAGGGTGCCAAGAATAGAAATTCAAAGACTAAATAACTTTATAGGTCGATTTCCTCCTGAAGCGTGGCTAAAAACGACTCAGACTCAGCATGCCATGGCTTCCTTTGTGTTCTCCCCAGACTGCAACTACCAAAGAAACATCCAGGTCTCTGGCAAAATACTGAAGAAAATTAACTGTCAGCAGAACAATCAGTATCACAAACTGAGATTTTTATTGAGGAAACCCAATTATTAGCCTGTCTCTCAGATCAGGCGCAGTACCTAGAAATCCAGAAAACATCATCAAAACTTATTATGCATATGCCACTTACATATATTACACGCCTGTACATATCTTCATATACTTATAAAACCATTTGTAGATTCAGATCATGAAGCTGGGTGGTGTGTGAAGCAAAAGGTAGAATTTCACTTACTAGTGCATTGCAGTACAATGTTCCTGCGCAAGGTTACTACAGGTTTGTATTGATATTAGCTTGTTTTTTGCAGTGACGATCTTATGTTCCATGTTATAGAAAACAAAAGTGAAGTATATCTAGCATATGTAGCAGTAGAAAAAGAACAAAAGAACATTGCCTTTTCAGGAAGGATCATGGTAAAAATTTTTGATGGATTTTTATAAAGCCATTTTAAAGTGACCATAATTAAACATCAGCAATAATACAGTGAATGCATACTTGCAATAATTGACCATTACCTAGAGGCTTTTCCTTGCCTCTTCTTTATATAGGTGTGACTCCTTTAAATGGTTCCCTAATGCTTGAAGAATTAACTCTTCTTTATCTCTTGGGGTAGGCTTTTCATTCATTAAAATCAGTCATAAACTACCCTCTGCCTTCAGTAACACAAGATCTGTGGTCCAATGCTCCAATATTAATTCTTTGTTTTATAAAGCATGAATTCACAGATATTTTAAGTACAGTCATTTTAGAGCAGGTTGATAAGACACAAAGTCTTCTTGAATAAATTTAATGCAAATTAAAAGACAAATGGAACCTACTGTCTCTTAACTACAAGTAGCTGTTGTCACATAAGAGAAGGTATCTAGTTAAATTTATTTTTAGATGTCTCCTTATGAAAGGAAGAAAAGAGAATAAAGAAAAGAAAGAAAAAAACAGAAGACTAGATGGTAGTGATGATAGAGGAGTCTTAGAGAAATAGCTTATTTGGCAAATTAAGCATTTGCATTGGTATGAAGCATATTATAGAACAGGAAATGCTTAAATCAAGATGATCAAGGAACCGTTATATGCATCAACTAGTTGTGTCACATGGTGGACATTAGAAAAATTAGATCCATCGAGTCCCAAAGACAGATGTCACTAACAGATGAAAACTGTGCTTCCTTTTAGGTGGAAATAGAAGAAAAATATGGATGACAAGACTTTGTTGGAATAATGCCACTGACTTTAATAAAGCTACTCAGGTTATGAATTTAGGCCCTGGAGATCTATTTAGGTCATATCTGAAAAAGAGTTAAGTATCTCTAAAAATAACTAAGGTACTTTGAAAGTAAGGGCCAAGTAAGGAGACACTGGTAGTTGTTGAACATTTTAAAACAACAGAAACAGAAGAAAAAAATCAATAAAGCCTCATATGAAAGGTGATTTTAAAAAAGAAATTGGTAGGTTATATTTTGCTGCAGTAACTCTGACATGAACTTTTGCACTTGCACTGATCTTTTTTCTAAGATATGCCGCAAAACCATTCTCAGCCAGGCCAGTGAACAGCAAACCTACAAATCGCTTTCTAAAAAGTCCACCTTGTTTTTTTCTCTATAGCTTTTCCAAGTGGCCTGCAGCTAGAAAGCTGGTCCTCTTTTTTTTGATGCAACTGTTTACCAAAAGCCCGGGGCATTTCCACTCCTGTCAGCAGAGATGCTGCCGAGGAAGTTGGGCACCCCCTGAGGCTGTTTCCTTCTGTGGGATCCACAACGTACACTGGAGAGGGGCATGGCAGCACGAATGGCACCTTCATCCCTGCTCTTGGGTGCCCATGGCCAGCACGTACCCCTCGCCCTGCCCATGAGAAGGCACCCATGGGTGGGGGTGTCTCACAGCGGAAAGCCTTGCCTGAGGCAGCTGATGCCTGCTGTGAGTCAGGTGAGATGGGCTGGAGGGTGTTTGTACAGGCTGCTGGTTCCAGGAGAAGGCACCTGGTGGGGGGAAACCTTGCCCAGGAGTAGCGGACACGTGTGCAGCTGGGTTGGGTGGCAGTGTGGCACAGGTGGTATGTCTAGGCATGACCTAAGAGAGGGGCTCTCAGGAGGTATTTGAGTAGGATCATAGTTTTGCAAGAAGGGACTTTTCTTCTGGACAGGAATTTGCATTGCAGCTCAGTATTGTTATTGACACCTGTATACATAAAAGGAGCTTACATAATGAACAAATGTTTTTGTAAAGATTTGTGATGGGCTTTGTATCTCTTTTATTGTTTTTCTAAATTTGTGTTTGTTTTTCTTTAGGCAACCAGACCTGTAAAGCCCACTAGAGGGCAGGGACTGCTCTTTCCTTTAGGTGCTGTGCTCAGAGAAGTTTCCAGAGACAGAAAGCTATGAGAGGCAAGAGTCACCATACTGAGCTGGAAGTCGCCAGCTCATGCTTAAGCAAAGAGTGCACTGAGCAGCAGACAGGCAAGTTTCAGCAGTGTCTCAGCTCTTCTCAGGGGCCAGAGGATAATGAAGTTCATTGCAACTCAAAAAATTATTGAAGTGCTTGGAAGCAAGGACTCACTTGTAAGGATAGAGTGAGCATTAAAACTCTTGTGTACAAGGCATCCAAATTCTGCCTTGTATTACGTATTTATTCTCAGCCATCTTTCTTTGAGAGTTTAATGCCCAGGTTTTGTTCGGCAATANTCCTTGGGAAATTAACTCTATCCTAGCTGGAGCCAGGACACTGCTTAAGACTCTCTTTAGAAAGGAAGAAGTCAAGGTACAACCACTTTAAAACTGCGATTGTTTCAGGGTCTGGCTACAAAAAGCTCAGGCGTCCAGTGAGAGAAAGGGCTCTGCAGTTTGTAAGCAGGATAGGACTGTGGACCTCAGCAAAATGAGTCTTGTTCAAGATGTCTGTTGACTTAGTAGAAGAGATCACCAGAACTCAAAGTACTTTGAGGCTTTCCATCCTACAGAAAGTGAGCATTCCATTGTGGTTTTCTAAGTTGTTGGGTGTTCCAATTTTTACATGCTGAATAGGTGTCATTCACCTCTAATATCACTTACAACTTTGAAGAGCAGAATTAAATCATTATATTTTCCCTGCAGTATGCAATTAAAACCTTTTTCTCATCAGCTCTTAGGAGCTGCTGTGCATAGAAGAACATGCTCTTGTGTTCATACAAATGAGGGACAGTGAGGATAAAGCAAGAAAGAATATTTCTTTTCCCATAGAATTCTTTTGATCTCTGGGTCTCTGTTATTGTGTTAAAGAAGAATATCAAGGAGAATGAAAGTGCAATGAAACTTTAAAATATGAATACTCTTAATTTCTATTTGTTGTACATGCAATGTTTCCTGTAGTGGGACTAGATATTTTTTTTTATGCTCAATGGAAACTTTCTTATTATGAGCATGTAAGTGGACACACTTCTCTGCATGAATAAAAAACCTGAAAGAAATCATTAAGAACCATAGAACATGATCTGATTTGAAATAAACACTTCTGTGCAAACACATTTCTTTTTTTCTTGAATGAAAGCAAGAGAAGCTATTTTTGAAAGTGAAGATGAGGAAATTGAACGGAACAAAACAGGGGGCAGTGGTTCAGCTAAAACCAATACCATTTGTAGTTCACACCCAATATGTCTATATCGGCAGGTTAATGAACTCATGAGCTCCAAAGAAAGAATCCATCCGCTTCATGTCTTCTTGGCAGTTCTGACTTGTGCCACAGTCTGTGAAAGTCCTTACAGATTTTCAGTACGTGGATTATATTTCTTTTAATTAATGTTTTCTATTTATTATTTTATTAAATATTTTAGTGCTTTTGGTCTCATCTACTTGTAAAACATCTTCCACTAAGACTTATCAGCAATTTCTTCTGGGATAGAAGGGAAGGGATCTGGCAGATGTGTTCTTAACACAAGGATGGCATGAGTTCTCTGAACAAGGACACAGTAAGGCGTAACATCTGGATGCAGAGATTTTCCTTGTACCACACCACTGCTGAACTGCATGGTATGGGTGAAGGCGTAACCAGTATTGTCACTTTACTAGCCCAAAGTGAACAGCAAGGTTTAGCTTCAAGTATTTGTTGCACTCCCTGCTGTTTTGTTGGGAAAGAGTACACTCTGTCACATTAGTATGTTTAACTATACCAGTGAAATATTGACTTTTGCTGTCTTATCTCTACTGATAAAACAATCCACAAAAGTGTGATACAGTTAATGTTTCTACACTGACTATTTTTTTTCCTGCAAAAAGGCAAAACATAATTATATATAAAAAGGAAAGCAGAACACTTCCATACTTGACAGTGTCCCTCCTTCCTTCTCCACCCACCCTCCCCCCCCAAAAAAAAAAAAAAAGTCGAGAAAAAGAGACAATCAGCAGTCAGTTCAGTCCTTTTCTTCCTCTGGTACGATTATGTGCACTTTGTCGAAATAAATGGTAAATGTGTTTAAAGGACTGCTATTCTCATTTACAAGCTTCAGATTGTTTAGACACAGTAAATCATAATATAAAGCAAAAGACAATTAGATACTTCTGTATCCCATTATAGTGCAGTGTATACTATTAGATTTATTGTAAATAAAAAATGTGCTTAAAAATATGTTTTTCCAACTGCATAAAGCATTTTGCTTCATTTTTGGAATGCAAAGAAAAGGAGGGAAATACTTTGAACGTACAAAGTTGTCTTGTTGCAGTTGCATAACATAAAATTTATTTTGCAACTAGAAAAAAATTTTGACGTAAAGTTCCCACATCTAGCTAGTTACTAAATTTCAGCATAGAAGTAATGTCTGATGTTTACTAGGACTTTGCTAAATACTTAATTTTAAGGATGTATCTTGCTCAGCCATATACATTAGATTCATTATGGGTTTTTGAGAGAATGTTCCACGTGTACATTACTTTCAATCTTGTTTATTTCCCTCATGAGAAAGAATTTTCAGTGTTTTAAAATCCAGTATTTAAGCATAATAAATCTGGGATCTAAAAGCTAAATGTCTGTCTCTTTCTGTCACTATAACTGCAACATATTTGTGCTTTTTTTGATGCTTAGAGGAATATTCCTATGTAGTATGTTTAATCTTATCATATAAGACCTCCGCGAGACTTGGCCCGTGTTGTCTCAAACAACTGGAGCAGAAAGTGTTGCAAGAGGAGAACCAGAAGAGAGACGGATTGAGGCCTGTGGAGGCAGAGTGGCGAGGTGCCTTTCTTCATTTCCATGCAGGATTGTGAAAGCATGTCTGGCCATGCCTTGGTTGACAGGTGTTTGCTGGAACGGCCTATGTACTGCCCCCCACCTCCCCATGCCCCGAACCTTCTAGAACACCCACACTGGACTATGTAAAGGTGAGCCTCTGTTTACCTTTGTTGACCCACCACTGACCAATCAAGACTCCAACTCGAGGCAACAACGCTGGATCCAAAGGGTGGTGAAACTTCCTCATTTCACTATCTCTTTCCCTCTTTTCCCCTCTCTTTTCTCTTCTGACTCTTCTATTCATTTTTTTCCTTGATAGATGCCTAGTTTTGCCTTAAAGTAGCTGATAAAGACTCAACGCCTGTGCCATAGCACCGTCATCCACCATGGTTTCTGTTTTAATTGTTGTTAAGAGAATTATTTGGTACCGTTCCTCTGGGTCATTGTCGTGACTCTACCACTATTGCGGCCCTGCCGTGCAGGGGTAACCTTTTCAGGGGATTATAAAGATTCACCTCCCTCATCACCCACCGAGTTGTGCGAGACACTTACTGAATTGATTTTTTTTAGATTAATTTTAGTAGTTCAATGCAAATGGATCATATCGATGCAGGATTTCACATGGCATTTGTGATTCAGATATTGCTATGTCCACTGGTGGTATCTGTGCCTGGTCTTCACTGAGATATTTTTTGGTTTTGTTTTGTTTTTGTTTGGTGGTTTGGGGTTGTTTTTTTTGTTTTTTTTTCATTAGTACTATGGCTAGTGCCATAGCCACTTAGACTGTCTCCAGAACTGACAGTCTCTCTGTGGGAATGTGTTGGCTTTTTCCAAACCTTCTGGCAAGATCCTTGTGGGAGACTGGGGAAGGTACTGGAGCTAGGAATAGGTTTTTTAGATGACAGACTAAATTCTATCATATAAAAAAGATATGTACAGAATAACCGAAGCATAGCTTATCTTTTTTTTTTTTTACTTGTATTCCAAGTGAATGTTGGGAATTAGAGTTGGGAGACATGCATGGATGTGCTATATAGGAGAGAGTGGTCTGAAAAGAGGCAGAGGTAAGTTATTTCTTTGCATAAACAAATCCTGGTACTTTGCAGGAGAAATTTGTTCCATTTGCTCTTGATCATCATGGAAAAAATAGGGGGCAGAGGTTAAAAATTCTAATTTTGATTAAAGAGAGCAGATCTTCCTAGACTTCTAGTGTCAGTGGAAAAGCTGCTTTTCAATGCCTAAGCCAAAGCAGCTGGTGTTCAGACCCTTCTTAGAGCTGGCCAGGAAGAAGATGAAGTCTGAGGCCTGCAGCCTAAAGATACCTCCCCAAGGTAAAGATAGTCTTTATGAGTATCCCTTTCAGTATTCAGCTACATCCTGGTCCCCTGGCAGAGTAGTGGAGATCACTAAACAAGCTTCAGTCTGTACCAGAGGCTTTACAATAATTCTGAAGCTGTCATGGTTAGCATGCCTGCCATTCCTGATGAACTTCTGTGCTACCTATGCTAGCTAACGATGCCAATACTTGTGTCCTCCTCAGTTACATGCTTCAGCTACTCAGGCTGAAGCATGTTTCTGAATGGATTGTACATTTACTTGGCTGCAGGGCTGAGTTTAAGCAAAGGAAGAAGGTATAAGAGAGGAATATCTTCCACTGAAGGGGTATGGCTGGATGGGAGAATAAAACACTCTGGAAGCTTTTCCTTATCAAGACATGTTGTTATTTTATGAATAAAGTAAGAAGAAACAACAAAAACCCCAGTTAAGTTTTTGCATCTTTTTTTTCTTTTTTCTTTATTTTTTTTTCCTCAAAGTAGGAAGCAATTCATCTTTTAAAATATATTTTGAATGAAAGCTTGTGTAACACAATGCATTACTTTAATTTGATAGATGATAATATTTCTTAAGCATAAAAAAGCAGTGGAAAAATTAATCTTAAATTTGTTTTGAGTTAATAGTTTTAGAAAGTGAATAAGTGATTGAGCAATGAAACAAGATTAGCTGAATATGCAGTTCAAGAAAGTAATTTTTGTTGTCTGTCTTATCTCCTCAAATTAAAAACTTCCTTAATTTCTGTAACATTTAAATTGCTCTGATAGGTACAGCAGCCTATTGCTTCACAGTTAGGGTGATAAAATGATCCCTGGTCTTCATTAACATCATGACCACCTGCATTGTGTGAGGTCTGATACAGAATAAATTTGGTTGCCTCGATTTGTACGCGAGTGCTTATGACATTAAAGTCACTATGCAGATTAGCTGTGTACAGTAAGGAAAAGTACCTTTGTTTTGAAACTGTATCGATAATTTTTTGCTTGTTTTCTAGTGTATTACGAAAGATGGAAAACAACTATTCAATATTCAATTTCTCTATGCCACACAAAGTTATTTTGTGATAGTCCCCCTTATCTGTCTCTTCTCAGCTGAAAAGTCCTGCTTTGTTTCATTGCTATTATTATGGGAGGCATTTTATACATGTAATAATCACTGTTGCTAATCCTCATAACTTCCAGTTCTTTCTGGGAGTGAGTGGAATCAGAAAAACAGACCATGTTCAAAACATACTGATGCACTGATTTATTCAGGTTGTTCCTCAGAAGGAAATAGTCAAAATAAACAAATTCTGAAATTCTATTTAAAAGAAAGAAAGCAAAAATTTTCCCTCTAAATGTGCACCTCAGTCCTGACACATGTAGTATTTGCAAAAATGGTAGTTTTATCCAGTAAAACTAAAGTCCTCCTTTGAATCAGACCTCAAAGTGACTCTTCAGGCTCCAGAGATGTCATTTATTAACATGCAGGTGTATTCAACTTAATTGTGCTCCTACTGCTATTGTGTGACCAGTTGGAACTTTACAAAAAAACCCAAATGAATTAGCCTTTAATAATTTAGGAAATAAAGTGTTATTCTTGTCCAGCTCCAAAAATATTTTATAAATAATTCCTTTGCCTGCTAATTCTGTTGCTGCTGGACCAACTGAAAAGTTGAATTTGTTCAACTTTTGAAAAAAATTGATTTTGCTGCTGTCTATTGATGGCCATTGTAAAAGGTATTTTTTATTTCCTAATATTTCTATTCTTTCTCTTTTCCATTTTAGAATCAGCTCAGCTGCTGACTGTCTGTATAAGCCTTCTACTAGAACATGTGGGGTTTTATTCTTCTGCAGCTTAATAAGCAACAAAGAGCCAATTAGACCCCAATAACAAATTACGGTTGAATAGTTCAGAAATTAAGTGCAAAGAGGAGTATTTCTTTGCAAACAGAAAGTACATCTGATAGAAGCTTTCCAAGGGAGCAGCAGAGAAGCCACTTTTTGTCGTCTTTAAATAAGACAGATTTTTCCAGCAATATGAAAACTCTAGTTCCGGAGTGAAAATGAAAGTCCTCTAAAAACCCCTCAAAGTTGCCCACTCAACAAAAAACCCCACATGCATGTATTCAGACAGAAAAATTCTGGTCACCTTTAGGTTCTTTCCCAGGCTGTTAGTATGTCATACCAGCATTAAGTTGTTATGCCTGACCTAACTGCTTTGCTTCTGAAGGCTGGTGAAGGAATCTTGGCTGGAGGTGGCCAGTAGTAGTAACTTCATTTCTCAACCTGAGATGAATTTATCCAGCTGTGGACTCTTCCTAGGTCTGTATCTTCTTTTAATCCACTTATACTGCCTTGCTTCAATTTTTTTGAGGTTTCTTTTGTGATGTTAGTTTGTTAAAAGTAATACCTTCTAAGAAACCCATATGTGTTCCTCCCAACAGTGCACACTGTTTCACGCAAACCTTAGAAAAGGATGAACTAAATTTTGCATCCGAGCTTTAAAAAAATCATCCTAGGCAATCATAGTATTGCCAAACATTGCTTACTTGGTTTATAAGATGCTAGGATTTCAAACATTTTCTATATAAATGAACAGTAAAATAAAGGGGGTCCTAAACACATTTTGCCTGTAACTTGTAGGTAGATCTCTGGTTTTAGAGAAACCTAAGACTATGAAAATAATTATTGTCTTGCATATAGTAATCCCTGTTTTAAATATAATATGCATCATTCCTTTTTCGTGAGCTAGAGAGGTAAGCAGATAAGTGTATACGCAAACATGATGATAATTTATCCAGATTTTCTAATGCAAACCTCAGGAAAATTTATCACTTTGAAAAGCAGGACAGCAGAAAAGGAGAGAAATTTCTTGCAGGGCGGCCTGAAGGACTTTGGTCTTCAAGTAGTTAAGGGCAGGGGATTTAGCTAAGCTGTTGTTTAAAGAGTATCTTCAATATGTTGTTGTGGTATATAGGAATACAGAACTTTTGCTACAATGTCAGTGAACTTGTCATAGTTTTTTATAACTCCTAAATGACTACGATTTCCCTAAGTGTTTATCCCTTCTCAGTACAGGAAAGGATAAAATTCCTTATGAGTGGAATTGTCTTGTCTTAGATAATGTGAAGAGACTGCTCCTCATGAAAGGAACAAATAAGTGTTCCGAATGAATCCCACATGCTACAGTGTATGATTCTTACTATGGAAAGGATTGGGTAAAGACAGCTGCCTAAAATTGCTCTTTGAAGACAAGAACTATATATAGTTCTTGTAAATGCTCTGATGTAAATGGTTGTTTGATTGACTTTTAATTTGCTGTTTGCCTCACTGACTTCTCATTAATGTTTCTTAAAAGCCGAAGTGTGCTCATGGTGAAGTTTTGGGAAAAAAAATAAAAAAAAAAATCTAGTTTTCAGTTGCTGTTAATTTATTTTGTGATTAAAATACCATGGTGACAATGATATTTGCATAAATTTCCACGAGGTCTTACTAAGTTTTTGGGGTTTTTTTTAACTTTTTTTTTTTTTAATTCATAAAATAACAGGCAACTGTTTTATTTAAATTTAACGTGGTTTGATGTTTTGTTTAACAATTACCTAGCTGCCTTGTTGTTGGGAAAGCTGTTAGTAATTGCATAAGCATTAACTCAGATTGAATCTTCTGCAGGTTTTGGATATATGCTAGGCTTCCCAGTTTCAAAACAGTTTAAGAATTCTCAAGCTTTTACTAAAAATACACTACCTTATTTCTATAGCAATTCCAGTGCTCTAAATTTAATGCCTCTTTTTATATTGTGAAGGTGCCTCCACCGTGATTAGTAGACCAGCAAGGCAATATGAAATGCAGACAATAACGATGACACTCGCATTGTTCTTTACTTGCTTCCATTTGTTGGAACAGCAAGGTGCTGTTTTTAAAGCTTGAAGCAAGACAGATATTTGAAACCACATGGGCACGATCCTTTTTATGTTTAATAAAACTGACTGTCTAAGAACCGGACCAGAACTGTGGTTCTTATTGCACTCCCCCTCTTCAAGAGGTTTGTCTCCAAGGACAAACCACTCTTCCCTCCCTCCATCTTTCATAAATGTACTGAACCTGATTGACCACAATGACCGTGTGGGATTCAGGTGTTGTTCTAAGGTGCCTGCTCTCTTGCTGCTCCCCAGCGGGCTTTAGAAATAGCACTGGATTTTGTCCAAGTTGATGAAAAGTAAATCTACACAAATAAAACTGTCTTCTCAGTACTATGAGTTTGAGTCCCAGAGCCAAGCTTAAGGTCTATTACTGTTTAGATTCAACTTCACAGCCTCTAGGATGGTTTAAGGCAGAAGTCTGACATATATGAAGTCTTTATACTCTTTTGAAGACTGCTAAAGCAGTGAAAGATAAAAGTAGTGCTTCTGAAGCCATTGTTTTTTTGCTGAATCCCCAGCGCTTGTTTCTCTCTCTTGAATAGTGTCTACCTTTCCTCAGTGCTGGTGTTTTTCATGTAGAAGAAAAGGCAATTTTGAAGTATTCCTTGTGCTGAGATACACAATACAACAAAGTACTCTTTAGGTGGGGAAGAAAAACCCCGGGGACTGTGATCCTAAAGCATGTATATATTTCTTTACCTATTCCTGCTTTGAGAATGTTTTAAAATAGGCTACAGAAAATGCTCTGGTTAAAGACAGAGAGATATGCAAAGCTTCTATAAAGGTGGACATAGAATTGTAAATTAATTCATAGCTACTAGACACTGGAGTTTTCCATTGCTATACTAGGGATGCCGTAGTATTACATGCAAACTAAGTCAAGATGAACTCATTTTTCCCATATAGATTAGATATGTGATTGTTAAAAAAAGGTACTGAATAGAAATGGTTATTGTAGATACATGGTAAGGATCATATCCTTGCAGACAATGCACAGTATTTAGTAGTTTGGTGAGGTCTCTAAAATTAAAAGTAAAAAGTGTAAACTTTGAAGAGGTGTAGAAGTAGAGTAAAATTCCTTCTCTTGTTACTTTGAGTCAGAAAATTTTGTATATTTTATGAAAGCCTGTACTTAGGATTTTAGCCTCGTGATGTAAAAAGTTGAGTAGTGAGATATGCTGGATATAGAATTAAAACTGATGGAACTCTCAAGTATTTTATGACAAACCATTATGTGAAGTCTGAATAATTTGGAAAATTATCCCTTTGTACACAGCAGACTGGAATCCAAGCTCTGAATCTTTGGATGAGCCTTAAGGGAGGAAATGTTGTCAACAGAGTTATTACCTTTGATTTGAGAAGCTCATGTAACCGTAAGAGTGTGAGCTGGACTCCATGGGAAGCAGTTCTGGAAAACTAACAGAAAGGCTGATGAAATTCAATTGCAGATCTTTTTCCAGGGGGAAGGTTGAACTGATATTGTAAAACCTGAAACCTACTAACCTGGATTTCTGTTGTCGTGATTTTGACTTGTTCGATGCTCTCACAGTTGAAAATAACACATCTCACTTGTAAACAGAATGTATTTGCTCTGCTTGTTTCTGTAAAAAAAGAGAATACATTGTGTGTTTTCAGGAGTTGCTTGTCAGTGTATACAAGTTGTTCCTCTTGATAATGTAGAAGTATTACATACTGCAAAAGTTATGTTTCATACATGAAAACTTTTAACATATTTTTTGGGTCAGGATAGCCTATTTCTAGCTGGTTTTCTATTCCTACCATTTTTACTATAAACTCCACTTTTTACAAATTTTTCGTACTGCCTTTTTAAAAAAATGAAAACACTTTAATTAAAAAAAAAGTTTCAAAACGGTCTCAAATTAGATCTAGTTTCCTGAGTGATGCAGAGGAAGAAAAGGAACAATAGAAGACCTCAATTTTCCTGTGAATAGCAGTTTATAATTTGAAACAAACACTTATTAATTCAGGAAGGTGGAATGAGACCTTAACACTTATGTGTATTGGTGTAAGGAATACTATAAAGGGCCAGAAGTCAATTGTGTTGCCTTATTATTTCCCTATAAGGTTTAATCAGTCATGTTCGAATTCAGGAGACAGTTCAGTAATTGCATTTTTCAGTGCAGTAACTTGAAAAGCCCCATTCAGCTGTATGGATTTAGTACACGTACTTGATCAAAATGGACTTCTGAAAGTCTTTCCGTCAGAAATAAAAAATTATTTCTTTTCAGATTTTTAAACGAATCATCTACAAAATTCATCCAACATTTTATGCTGAGTTTTATTTTGCATTTCTTATGGCCTGCAAAGAGTCTCTGAATTGATTTGAGTGAACTCACATGCCATTAGCAACCACACTTAGACAGTTGTAGTTATTAAAATGTAGCTTGAAGTATGTCTGCTGGAAATGTGCACAAATGACATACTGAAGTTTGCAAAAGCCACCAATAAAGAATAAACCACATGTATTTACATACACAAACACCCCGCATGTATATATATTTACACATGTACACATGTTTGTATGCACGTATTTGCACGCATGTGCCCACATGCACATTTATGTGTGCATGCACATCTATGTTTACGTGCATGCATATCTATACACATGCACATACCTATACACACACACCTGTTTACATACATGCACATACATGTGTACACCCATGCCTATTTGTACACAGATACATATTTGCATACACACATGCATACTTACTGCCACATGTCCAGATATTTTGGGAATACCACAGCCAAATAGTATCTTAAGGATGTAAGTAGAATAATGAGATATTTTGATGAGGTCCTCCTGGCCATAAAGAGAAACAGGAAAGAAAGAATAAAAATCCTTATTGGGTAATCTGATACATGAACAAGGAATTTGAACACACAGGAATTGTTAGAAGCAAGAGATTCAGATTTAGTGGTAAATATGAGAGGTAAAAGTGTCAGAGAGCACTAAGGAACTCCTAGGCTATGAGCTACCTGGAAAGGAATCAGTGCAACATAGTCAAATCAAGAAGTGAAAAGGTTAGTTCTTAGAAGCATTTTTAAAAGCTATGGTAGGACATGATTATGTCTGCCAAGAGAAAGTGATGATTCAAGAAACAGAACACAAGATGAAGATCTGAGCACCTGTTTTGGCTGAACAGTGGTATAGAAAAGTTTGCATTTACCAATCCTATACAAAAAAATTACAAAAAAAACCCTCAGCAAGATTTAGACATATCCTGCAGCTGAGGATTTATCAGGGTCAAAAAAAAGATGCCCAGATTTACATGCCTGAGTGACAGACAATATAGCAGTTAATAGGATCTACAGTCTTACAGTGTTGCATTGATGGATAGGAGAGCTGGATCGGAGGGGAGGAAAGGAATTAAGAGCTTTGTTTAGTCAAATTGTGCATGAGGTAATAACTACACACCTGGGAGAAAGTATTGGAAAAAGAGGCCAGAATTTTGGTTAGGTTATTATTTCTTCACTGAAGTTGACCTTCGGCTATGGAACCTTTACAGACATTGGTAATTATGAAAGAATTTTTTTTTTTTTTAATCTTGTTATATCAGATGGAAAATACATGAAACGATGAACAGGCCGTCTCTTTGAGGTAAGGAAAAAAAGTAAAGATTAAGAGAAAAGGAAAGCCAAGGAGAGAAATGAGATAGGAAAACAATGAATCTATGGGAGCAGAAAGAGTATAAAATAAGTGGACTATGAAAATGTCAAATGAATAATTCAATCAGCATTTTCCAGTGGTATATTAGTAACACTTGTCTCATTCTGTAGAGAAATACTGCAGTAAAATAAAGCTTGGAGACTTGATGGACTTCATGTAGCATGTCAATGGCAGAGTGAAAAACTGGGTTTAGATTTTACGTCTCCCTGTGCTGCAGTCTGCCCAAACAGCAGTACCATGTGAAAAAACTATGAAATACAGCAAGCATAAAAATGTGCAAAAAAGGTACTTTTAAGAGATGATAGGCAGAAGGGGTAAAGGAGACTGACACATCAAAGAAAAATAGTGAAATATGGAAGTAAGAAAAAGTATATTTGCAGTAGTGGCAACAGAAGCTTATATGATATGTTTGTTATCAAACACCAAGGTTTTTCAGCCGATCATGACCTATAGTAAAGTAGTGTTACAGCTCAAGTGTCTTCCAGGAATTTATTCAATGTGTATGCCATGGGAAGAAAGGCAGGAAATTAAAAAAAAAAAAAGGAAAAAAAAAAAAAAGAAAATTAATCTGAGACAGTGGCCCAACAGAAAGTTTTGAATAGATGTGAGCTTGGGGAGGGGAAGGAAAGGTAGGTGGAGGGAACAATATTAAGTTAAGTGTGGGTAGAAGTAGAAGAGAGAAGCCCTCACTAGGTAGAGGCTAATAATAATCGGGTAAGAAAGCTCAGTCCACCACTAGTTGGTGCAACTTACCTTGTCGTGGTGTGGTGGCTTGCATGCCTTGTCGGGCCAGACTAAAATGTTTCACCCTGGCCCTCCAGGTTGGGGGTTTTGTTTGGGGCTAACAACCCAAGCATGTAAAAAACAAAATCTGTTACAGAAATTGCAACAACACTATCTCACCGGGTTCGGTGGCATAGTGTTGTTGCAGCCCTATGCTCCTCGAGGAGTAACAAGGACCAAACAACAACACGAAAGCTCAGTGGAATAACTAATGGTGAAAACTGTAAGTAGGATGTTTAACAAATAAATGTAAGTAATAAAAAAATTCTGAGAAGTGAACTTATATCTGATATACCTTGTAGCTGTTTACAAAATATTCAAGTGCCGCTTATCTGGGGCCATGAAAAGAAGGCAAAAAAGGGGGCAAAAAAAGCCTGTTTGCAGAGCTGAACAGTTTTACAACTGTTTTTCTGTGATTTACTTGTGCCTTACTAGAAAGTTGAAATTATAATTTTGAGAGATATTTTTTAGATTAATTACTGTGTCTGTACATGTGTTGCCCATCTCTGAACGTAATTTCCCTTGGTATGGGAAGAAATTCCAAAATTCCCATGATTATTGACTTCTGGGGAAGCCTGACAATTTCCAGTGTTTCATCTCTTCTGCCATAAAAGGAGGGGGAGTTTCAGGGAGAGAGGCAATGAACTAAATACTCAGTTTTAAAATGTATTTTTTTCATGTGGTTGGAAAGCTATTTCCATAGGGACATATCTGTAGTCCCATAAGCTGTAGTTTTTATGTTCATTTAGTGATTTTGTCTTTGTTTACTTTCAAGACAGCAACACCCATGTGTGTGTATATATTTGAGTAATTTAAAAAAAGATTTTATAATGTGTTTTATAAAGTTTACCGGGCTGCATGTGCCTGTTGCTGGAGAACTCACATGTAGTATTAATTAGTGGAAAGTAATTATCTTTTGTATATTTTGACTATAGAGGGGGGTTTTGAAAACATATAGAGAGTGGTTTTCTGAAAGTATGTGTATCAAAACTCCTTTGCGTTTTGGGAGTAAGAGTATGCTTCAGAATGTCTTATACTTGGGAATAAGCAAAGCAAAAAACAGCTTTGAATCTCAGTGGAACAATGGGCATTTTCCTCCCTTCTAATTTTGTGTTGTCCACACTAACTGTTGATGAAGAATTAGAGAAATGCTGTTCTTTCTCACTCGTTATAAAATGGAGATAACTTTTTAATTACTTTTCTGTCAGTGAATTGAACACAGGGGAGAGATTAAATTAAACTGATTCATTAAAAATGTTGCAAATCTAGCCCTTCTATTTAGGGTGTTTCTGTTGCTTGTCTTGATAAAACTCGCTTCTTTTGAATCTTTTTGATGTCAGAGAATTTAAGTGACACTTGAGAAGAAAAAGTATTGGCAACAGAGTACCTAACAACCATAGAGTACATCAAGACAGAGATTGTTTTAGGATAAGATGCAGTGAAAAGGATCAGACAGTTGTTAGAATAATAAGGTTACCTGAAACTAACACAGTATCTCCCGAGAAGTGACAGAGTAATTTCAAATATTTCCAGTCTAAACTTCATTATTGTTGATTTATTTTTCATTAACATTATTATTGCAGGGAGAAAGCTGGTGTGCACTTGTGGAATAATGTGTATAAAATTTACTAGCATCTTAGAATGTCAAATCACACCCGATTTTGATGATTTCTTATGATTTTCTTCAAAAGATCCTATATGCACAAGATAGATAATGTTAATATCAATAGGTTCTGTGGAATCATATAGCTCAACATCTCTTTCTCCAAACATGAGATTTACAAATTCAGTTTTTACTGATGTCAATACTTGGCAGAAGCAGCCTGTGAGACTTTTATATCTGCCAATCTGCCTGCTTCACATGTATGTGCTGAATACCCTGCAGTTTCTGTAAAGGCACATAGGTATCTGTATTTAGGCTTTTAGCATTTTGTACAAGTGGCCTAATGGTAAGCAAAGCTGGAACAAAGTGTGGGAGGGCTGGGAGGGAAGTGTGCTGTGTAACTTGCGCTCTTGGTGAAAGCATTGTGTCTATGTCTGGTGCTTTCTGTTACTGTCTTTTATTCTTGTGATGGAACTCCTCTAAATCCCATCCTTAACTGGGCTATACCTAAACTGAAGCCTAACGAATCATGCTGAAGTTCATTCTCTTTTTATATTTTTTTATATTTATTCCATTCATTATTACCCTCATACTCGATATGGTTCTTAGTCTACATATTGTAGAGCATTGAGTACTGGTGCTTAACTTGCTCAATAAACTCTTAAATATCAAGGCATGAACCACCATTTTGGTAGGAGGAGTCATAGAAATGAGACGGGTTTTTGACTAGTCAGGTATTAATCCTGTCTATGTCCGCTCAACCAGAGGCGTACATATTTCAAAGGCACCTATGTCTAATCAAGGACTATTGCTGTAACAACATCTCATTACCAAGAATGCTACAAGTCAGTACTACTTAACAGAGGTAGCCAAAGCAGCCTTTGTGTTTAATAGTGTTTCCAGGGAATATGTAAAAGAGATCAACTCTAGAGGTGTCCCAGCCTTTCAGAAATTTAAGAAGACAGTCCCTAATTGAAAGAGCTATAAAACTACCCTGTCAGCTAGTTCTATTGATCTGTCAGCTGAATGAATTACAAATAATATTCTTTAGCTAAGAAAAAAACTTCCAGGTATTTAGAAACATTATTTCTAGTTATGTGCCTTCAAGTCTAACGACTGAATTTTAGAGTACAATATTATTGTGTTCTCTTCTTTAGACTTATGTTGAGTGATTTCCAGATTGAATGATCTAGATACTTGACTTGTTCTTAGGGTGCCTCTACTTCAGAGTTTTAGCTGAGAAAAGGGGTTCACAGCTGCAGGGAATCTTTTAGGCATCTTCACTTTCTACGTGTCAGTTGAGCACCCTGGGGCAACCTCAGAGCACACAAACTGGATTCCTTTCAGAAGACACCAGATGTGCTCGGAATTGCATCTAGTACAGTGGGAATTATTAATGGATGTTCAGCTTCCCAAAGTGGCTGAGAAATCTACAGATAAAATTCATGGAGGTGTGTATAATGTGAATGTTGGGTCATTTTTACCAACTGTTTCACTGTATAAATCTAGTCCTGCTGGTGTGCTCTACTTGCTAATACAGACATAGCTCAGATATCTTGAAGAGTGAAATGTTGTAAGGACTTGGTTATGTACATGAAATGACAACTTTGTGAGGCGTCATCTCCATTAGCTGCAGTGTGCTGGAGTGTGCTGCAGCATACAGCAGATAAATGTGGGATTCAAGTGTTCTCATAGTCTAGTCATGAGGATCAGTCCCATCAATGCGACAGCAGACTGATCTTGTTGATCTGTTACTGCAGCTAGGGAAAAGGCTTCCTTCCCTTGAGCTCTCCACCCTCTGCTGCTCCAGATAACGATCTACCTGCTTGCTCATCCCATTTCTGGAGTTGGGATTTAGCTATACTTAGGGCTTGGACCATTTCAGAGTGGCTTCAAGAGATGTATTTCTATATTTACTTTCATGAACAAGCTAATGGGACAAAAAATAATTTTCAGCCCTGTCGTAACAGAAGTCTTCTTGACATCTCCACTAGAAAGGAGTGAATTGTGGCATGCACTTTTTTCATTTTAGTTTTGAATGGACTATTGGAGCCTTGATTGAAATTCACTGGATTTTGATTCAGCTCTGGAAAAAGGTGGTAATTGAATTTTTACCCACTTAATGTTGTATTTCCACTAATCCCAAAAAGGAGAGTTTATGTAAAATTATAGCCTTGCTTTACAGTGCTATGGATTTTACTATCTTGCTAATGAAGGATGATGCAATGCATAGTTATGTCTGTAAACTTCTCAATCCTGAAATGCACAGCTCTGCAGCCTCCTGAGTGTTTTATCAGCCTGTTTGTAAGCTTTCTTTAGCCACCAGAAGCTGATCATCCTGCTGAATTTCTTGTGCTGAAAGCAACGTATCTGTAGCTATTTGTCCTCTAGGGACCAGCACCAATCCAGAGCTGTGTATTTGATGCAAAATAAAATTTATGCAAATGATTCACCTGTATTGAAATGTAATGATTTAAATCTTCAGTTTTTATAATTCATTAAACTACTTAGAGCAAAAGTAACTGCATATTCGAGCATCCTTTTCAGAAGACATGATCATTTGCTCTTGCATAATAATGACTATGATTTTGTAGTATTGCTTATTCTAAAGTATATGGTGAATGCTTCTTCTACCTCTATAATACAGACAATTAGGCTGTTCTGGAATGTGTGGTTGATATGTACCTCAATAAACTTTTTGTAGTCCTTCTGCCCGTGATATGGTTTGTATCCATACCACAGATGGATTGGTATGTATACCAATTGACTTGGATTTGTCATGCTCTTCTTTTAGTGCAGTACTGTCATAAAACCTTCTTTAAGTATGTGGGAGCCAATGCTTGCCTCTTCTTTATACTTGTGAGGCATTACTACGTAGAGAACCCAGAGTAAACCCAGAGTAAAAGAGGGAAGGAGTAGACACTACTTCTCCCTCCAGTGTGAGTATAACTTTACTCAAACTGGTGGAAGCATTCTAACGAGGGCATCTGAAGTTTGAAACTTTTAGGTGTAACTGGAGTGCAGTGAACCTTCCATAGAATCTGAGATACCCAACGGTTGTGTACTTCTCTCCAAAGTTCTTTGTAATCTCATTGAAACAGCTTCCCCACATTTTGTAGAGCATTCCCAGAGATCTAACTGTGAGACATGCACTAGCCATCCAAAGCGTTCTTCATAGTAGAGAAAAATAAGCACATGAATCACAAAAGTCTGGTTCATCCTTGGCTAGGAGTCTAAAATGAAAAAGAACAATTATGTCTGCTTCTCTTTACTGACTGTAAGAGACTGTGATTAACTCAAACTCTGATGTTTAATTTTTAGGTGTATAGGGTAGGGTTATCATATATAATTTTAGATACTGTATTTTCCTTACATTTAGTGTGTGATGATAATTTTGTTTTGCTCAGCAGTTTATTTTCTATTGCGTTTATTTAATAAATTTCAACCCCAAAGGCATAATGTAATAAATGCATAACTTTTAAAAAATATTACAGGGAGAAACATGTCTCTCTTAGAAATCTGAGAGATTTCAGTTTCATGAGGTACAGAAAAGAAACATTCTCAGCTGAGATTTGAATTCAGAGTGGAGAATCTTATAGAATGACAGAGGAGATTGGTCCATGTGAAACAAACACTGCAGATGTCTTTTGCTTTTCCAAAGATATGGAAAAGGCTAGAAAGCCATGCCAACACAGACATAGTGGGTCGGCAGTGCTTCTTTAAGCATGGTTCCTTGAATAGTCTAACAAATATTTTGCCAGAAAACAAAATAGAGCATAATGTAATAGTAATATCTTATTAATTTCTATTCAGCAAAAAATAATCCAAGCAGCACCCAAATTCTTGTGACTTCTGAACATGTTTCTGAATGCCTTTTAGTTTTTGCTTTGACACAGAAATAAAGGATGTTCTACTACCTGACTAAATGTAGAACTGCATGAAATCATGATAATGCCTAAAACACTAGCCTTCTCTCCTACCATTTCTTGCAGGGGCGTACTTAGTTTTGCTTACACAACCTGTTAGAGCAGGTTGGGTCTGTGCTTGTTTAATGGAACTTGGGAAATACCATAATGATGTGCTAGCCATCTGCCTTGCTGTATCTTGAATAACTTGAATAACTGTTCTTGCTGCTTTTAAATGGTTTGCAAGCCCATGAGACAGCAAAAAAAAGTAAAATAAATGATAACTACTCACACTGTTACCATTTCTCCTCCCTTGCAGGTAGGAAGCTGTTCAACATGTGAAGAAAACTAAAAAGTAAAATAAAAGTATCTGGTAAGTTACTGATAAGTTTGAAAATGAGAAACTACTTCTGCATGGACTTGAACTTTGTATATCTGTACAGGGAGTGCCCAGAGTAGATGGAAGTGTTTCTGTACAGGCACGTAATGTGTGAGTGCTGAAGAGCTGACACATTATTTCATGCACATGGAATCTAGGAAATTAGTGTAAGTGCTTAGTAATTAGGCATCATGTCTATCCTAATTTGGGTAGGGGAAAAAAAAAAAAAAGAGCTATCCTCTTTCTATCTGGGGCAGAGTATTTGTACATTAAATTAATTTCTGGACATGTCACTGAGTTTGCATAAGGTAAATAAAGTAGACTTTCCTTCCACAATTTTTGTTGCATGGTGTGAACCAGAGCTCAGGTTTGAGTGTTTAGCTTTTAGAGATCTATGGTAGTAAGATGAATCACAGCAGGAGAGGCCAGAGGTCTGTGACTGAAAGTACTGCCCTTTGTGATGCCTAGAGCCTCACAGGGTTTTCCAAAGGGCTTGAGTTTCCTCCTCCCCAATTGCATTCTACAATGCTCACTGGTTCTGTGATTTAGAACCATTTCATGGACTAATTCTGAATACTTGTACGCTGCTTTGGACGAAACAAAAGAGTTTGCTAGCTTCTAGGTTAAATTTGTTTGTAGTTGAGCAAACATCCTCAAGGTATTCTGTCAAACACAGCCTGTAAATATGAATCCCTTTGACTTATAGCAGTGATCCCTACACTATTTACAAGGTATACTTTTGGGATATATTTAAGGAGAGGAGAGACACTCTGTGATTAAAGCACAGAATTGGGAAATCTGAGTTATCATCTGTTCAGTCCTATGTGAGCTTGAGCAAGGTGCTTGTAATATACTTCTATTCTGAAAAATACCTATATTTTAAACTAGCACCTTGTTAGTCAAGAGAATGAAAGTCTCTGGGTATTTGAAGTGTTATGTGTTGACTCTACTGACAAAAAAAACCCCTCAAACCCAGCACCAGTAATGGTTTGGGGTTTTTTTTGTTTTGTTTTGATAATTTTTGTTTGTTTGTTTGTTTAATTCCTATTGACTCTGAAGAGCTATTTGTCAGGGAAAGAAGCTGGTGTTGCATCTTGTAAATCAAGTAAATGGTAACCACAGGGCTCCCCTGCCTTCTATTATACGTCCCACCTCATCACCAGAGGCTATCATGCCATGTTTCAATTATCTGTGCACAGAAAAGGTCTCTCTCTATTACCAGTATTTTTTTACTTATTTCTGGTCTTCAATAAGATTGTGTGGTTTTAATGGCTAGCTTCTAATGAGTAAGAGGTGGTCCCAATTAAAAATATTCCCAACTTGCAAAACAAAGGAAGACTTCATCAAGAAAACAATATTGGATACAAATCCTTATTTAACTTTACTCAGCACTCACAATCCATAGCTTCTTTAACATGCCGATTGTGAATATTTCAAACATGATATTTTGATTTCATAAAAATATCGAAGTAACAATCTGTTATCAAAATGTTTCTTTGATTTGTCATCCCTGTAACCAGACAAGATGCAAAGCCAGAGATCGCAAATGACCTATCTGATGCCATCTTGCTGGTCATCTAGACTGCGTATTCCACTTCAAATTACACTGCACAGCCAGAGTCTGGGGCAGGTGTAAAAAGAAACAATGCATCAAGGAGCAAGTGTCTAATAATTGCCCTTTTTGTCATGAAGATGTCACATAATGTTTTAGTGTTTTTTTCAGATAAAAAAATGAGAAGCTGAGGATGTCGCTCAAAGTGTACACAGGCTATGAAAAAATTACTTCAACAGGTGTTGCTTTTATTTTAGAACTGCTACCTAAGGAAGAAGAGGATGTTTGTTAAATAATGAAGGCCTGTGTCCAATCTTTAGCTTGGATACAGGATTTTTTAAACAGTGAGGAAGACCATATAACTTACATAAACATCATGCAGGAAAGTAAGAGCTATGAAGTCTGAATGGGGCCAGATTCATAGCACACAAAAGCATATAAAGTTGCGAGCTGAAAAACTACTAAGAATGTCAGAGAAAGTGTTGCTCACTGATTTGAGCTCTTGAATAGTCTGAAGTTCAGTGCTGATTTTAATTTAATTTTGTGAACCAAATGAAAAGTTGAATCCTAATAGGTTTTAATTTTATTAAAGACAGAAAGGCTTTTTTTTTTTTTTTTTTTTCATATCCATGAACTGTTTTGTTTAATAATAAAGNCTTTTTTTTTTTTTTTTTTTTATATATCCATGAACTGTTTTGTTTAATAATAAAGAAGAAGAAAGAAATTTTCTGTGTTCTCTCTTGCATGGAGTTATTTAAAAAGAAAAAAAAAAAAAAAACCAACAACAAAAAACCCCTAACCCAGAAACCCAAAATGGTGGGATTCTAATGCTTTTTTGTTTGTCTGCCCAGTATAAGTAGTTTTCAGTATGTTGATTCAGTGAGGGATAAAGAATAATCCTTTGCATAGAACTCACTTTACAAACAAGGAAAGGATCTACTAAAGTACAATTCGATGTATCTGTTGTTGTAGCAACTTGCATAAGACCTGTTTGTATAACGTTATTGAAATCTGATCAGTAAAGACAACAATCTAATAATAAGATATTACAAACTTTTTAAATTTTGGAGAAGAGTTTAATAATTTGATCCTCCCAGCAAGTTTTCTTAGCATGAGATCTGTAGATTCTTTGCAGTGCAAGGACAGTTATGGATGCAAGTTTCCATGTATCTCTGACCATAATTTCAATAATTTTTCCAGACTGACGGTGCATGTGCCTCTGCCACTTGTCACAGGCTTTCTGGTTTGTTTTAATTTATCCTGTATGACATTTTTTCCTACTGTGTTCCTTTTGAAGAGCTCTTCTCTCCTCTCCTCCAAGGGAGATAACTGTTTTCTTTCGCTGGTCTCTTTCTTAATTTCTGTAATTGTTCCCAGGGTTCACATTTCTTCTTTTTATCAGAATTTCATCTGCTGTAGTCATTTGTTTTCTAATTCTGTCAATTCATCAAGCAAGGCAAATATTTGATTATAAAGTTTTGGGATTTTTTAACTTTTCTTCTTCATATGTTCTGTCTCATTTTCTCCTGTGAAATTATATGTTCTACTGCAGGAGAGCCATGGCCTTTTGCCCGAATGGCTTCACACTTCCAGCAGTTTTCAGCAATTTTACCTGAATAACTAGATTATGATATCTGCTTACTGTTTCATCTTATTTAAATATTTATTTTCTTTTGTGTTTTGCTTGTTATTTTAAAACGGGTTTTTTTTTTTAAATTTTTATTTATTGAGAAATCAAGGTTTGAATTGGTAATGAACATTAGCCTAGAAAGCTATACATAAGCCATGAATGTAAACATTTCTCAAGTTTTTAAGTAGATATGTTTTTATTACTCTAACTTCTTAATGTTATTAATGGACAAATGTAAATATAGGTGGCTACAGTCAAACCTATGTAATCCCCTGTAGTTGCACAAATGTGGTATCCATGTGTTTATCTGTTCTTAGTGTATATGAGGGAAATCATCTTGTGTTTTATCAATTAATTTGTTTCTGAAGATTACATGAATTCATTACATGAATGAACACAGTAAAATTGACATTCATGCTCAAAGGTGGTGGTTGGGAGGAACCTAAACATCCTTCTTAAATCATGACAGACTAATTCAACTTGGAAATAGAGAGAGAATTATTACAACAGACAAGACTGTGTGGTCAAAATGGTAGTCTCTGTGACTTGAACCTTGTGTGTATTTCTTGGTAATGAAGTTGTTATAGCAGGCTGCTGGGCAGGGGGAAGGAATGAGATAAAAGGTGTGGATTTAATAATTTAATTTAATTAATGATTGAATTAAATTGATTAAATTGATGAAATTTCTCTCTTCTGTGGACAGAAGAGAGGAAAGACATGGGGGGATGTAGTGCCCCTTCATTAGCCTGTTTCCCGCTCCTCTGTGATGGTGATGCGTACTGCTTGACTCATTGCAGTTATGTCCACTAATTAATGGGATAAGATCACAGGGGACTGGGGAAGGCTGTGATGGTGACTGTGCCTCTCCTTGGTTTCAGCTATATGCTTTCAGCTAAATATGGGGAGAGGCATCCACACCACCTGACCTGCTGTGGGGGAAATGGACTATATACTTCATTGCATCACCTGATGTGGGGAACAGTGTTTCCCTTTGAGATCTGGGCTGTTCCTTCTGGGAGTGTTGCTTCCCTTTGTTACCCACATTGATTTCAAGAGTAGCCTCTAATAATTTTTAGAGTAAGACCTGCTGGATCAGACATGTTAACTCAGAACAAGGATGGAACAGTCACTGACACCAGCAACAGAGAAGAGGGGTGTTTAAATAGATTGGCTTAGACAGGCAGCCTGAACAGGTCTTGATGGATACACAGAATTCATAGAAGTGTTAAGCAGATACATTGCTGTGACTTTAGGGGGAATAGAAATTTATTCGTTATTTGGCCAAACTTTCTGGTATCTCTTTACATTGGATTTTGTCAGTGTCCTTCATATGAGATATAATCTATGCACAGCCTTGGGAGAAAAAAACAAAACTTACCATATTAAAAGTAGCTTAATTTTGCTATAAGGATGAAGACAGGCCTAAAGAAAATAATTGCATGTTAAATATTTTATTAGAAAAACCAGTGGCTTACTTAGAAGTAGACAAAGGTTACCTTTCATATGAGCTAATGTTTTTTAAAAGTAATGCATTGATAGCTCTGGAGAGGTAAGCCCTTTATTTAGAAATTAGGGTATATTGTAGCGCTGCTGCTGACAATGTAGTATTATCAGATGATACAAAAGAGCTTTTTCATGAGAATAGCTTTAGATACAGCCTGCATGAACAGATATATGCAACAGATTTGAAATAGGTGGACTTCACTTGGTGTCATCTAGTCAAAGTATTTCAATATGGCTTTGATTTTTACACACTGTGTTCAGTCTGGAGATATCATTCAGTCTGGAGGTATGACTAGCACCCGAGAATCAGGAATTTCATATGTTTCTCCAGTAAGTTTTAGAAGAAATCAAGAAAACACACAGAGCTTGATTCTTGATTTCTGTGCGATCACTTCCATGTCTGAATCATTCCAACAAAACGAAGGATTGTTGAGGGAACACAAGAAAGCAATGAAGAATCTTTTGTATCACAGTACTTGAATTTGAGCTTCAGTGATGTTACTCCATATATTCAGTATTAGTTGTAGTCCACTATTGAATAATCATTATACACAACATGCAACAATAAGCCAGCTGTAAATAGTAAGAGCTCAAGTGATTTGCATTTTCATTCATCATCTAACATACATTCCAACTACAGCTTAGAATGCAAGTGTTTATTAAACTTGTCTCTTCTGCCTAGAAAACACAGGATCACTCCTGGAAGCACCTGAAGTAGAGCATGTGTAAAGGAAAATGACAAAGGAAAACAAAGGAAAAGGAAAACAAAATACTCAGCCTTAACACACACCCAGATGCTCTAGCAGACGTTCAGGTAATGGGGGATAGAAACGACTGATGAAGTAAATAATAACAGTGCCCTTAAAGGGCAAGCTTTTATGAATGCAAGCTGTAGATCAGACTATAGGTTTTGTGCACCCAAAAATAGTATTCCAGGAAACTAATATTTTATGACTTGATGTCATGAGAAACTTTGCTGCTATTACTATGTTTTCTGGCTAAGTTTTGGAGTTCATGATATTGTATTCATATCTGAGAAGTGAATGAAAAAGTGAATGCAGCACAAGATGTACTGCTCCTAGTCCCAAAAGTATGCTTTCAAACTTTTGTTGCTATCTGGTTTCAGAACTACTTTTTCATCACCTTATACATCGTCATCCCTCTTGCCCCGTCACTCCCTCTTAAACACATTTATATAGGTCTTGCATTATTTGATGGGCCTGGCATTGGCTGTTTATTTTATCTACAGAACTAAATGAAATCAAGAAACAGTAGTGATTATAAAATATAACAGGGAAAATGATTTCTTGCTTTGGATGCAGCCAAGAATAACTTGGGAAGGTTCTAATGATGCTGGCTCTTCAAGAAACAATGCCATCAGGTGTTTTCCTAAAGGTATGATATAATTCAAAACTAGTACACTGCAGGTAGGATGTTTAAATGAGTTCAGAATTGTTAAGAGGATGATTATCTCCAAACTTCCTCATTAATTCCAGAAGCTGGATTTTGAATGAGTTGATTTGATTGCCCAGTAGTTTAACTTGATTATACAAAACCTTATTTTTCCTATGTTACCTGTTGAATAAAGCACTTTATTTCTGACAGTTAATCAAAAATGTACTCTAAGGCAGTGACGTGTTTGAACTCAGTCAGACTTATGAGCAATGTCTTCCAACAGGAACAAGAAATGCTTATGGTAAACAGAAAACTTTGAAACCTAACAGTGTTCTCTGACATAGATAATTCTACCCTAGCTGCTTCGGATGCTATCTTGATTTCTGTCTCTTTATTTCTGTCCAAAAATGTGAACATAAATGGATGTTTAAACAAATGTTGTTTGAAGCATTGGAACCTCAGTGAACCTGCAAAACTGAATGAGGAGCTGTAAGTGCTCTAGTCCTTTCTATTAGTTACATGAATCAACTGCAAGGCATAGACAAACACAAAAGGACAAGCAAGGTCTGTGTAGTGAAACATGGCTAGGATAAATCATTTAAGAAAAAAATATTCTGCAAGAATGCACAGAATAGATCAGGCTGAAAAGAAATAGGAAACTTCTGTCAACCATTTCAAAACAAGTAATACAGACCTTAATCTTATCATATAGTTATTTTTTCCTACATTATTGAGAAACAATAATAATAATATGTGCATATCCTTCATATATTAATAACAAAAACTATTTAAGTGTTTTTCCAGAACACTTAATGTTTCTGCTTCTTATCCAGAAGGATGCTTCACAGAAACCATTTTTTTTATTCTTTCTGATTTCATATGAAAAACAGAATCAGAACACCAAACACAAAAGACCAAAGAAATTAATTCACAAGTGTCTAGCAGTTTCAGAATTTTCTGCTTGAAATCACTTACACAAGCTTCTGATGCTTGTAGCAAAGAGGTAGATTTTTTTTTTGGGGGGGGGAGGAGTATCTCTATTCATGCAAGACCTGATTTCTAAATGACTACTTAACAAAAATACTGTCCATTCAACAGTATCTAAACCTACTGCTGTTGAAAAGAACCCACCAGATTTCCAGCTCCTGTGGATCCCAACTATGATAAGCATGAGAATGTAACCTTAGCATTGAAATTATATCCCATATATCCATATGGAAATTATATCCCATAGCACTGTAAACAGACTGTCCTAAAATGCAATTGTAGCCCACAATTCTTCTCCCTGGAGTTTCAGTATCAGCAAATATTAGAAGTTTTTATCTAGTAGGATCTACAACTGCCATCTTTAAGAAAGTACCGTGTCACTACTCAAGGCAACAATTAAACTGAGCTCATTCACAGTTTAGTTAACCATTTTCCAAGAAGTATTACCTACAGTCAATTATCATTGTCTTTTCTCATTATTGTGGTACAGCTCACGTAACAAAACCAATGCAAATGGTTTTGAAGTAACCAGCCTTTCATTGCTTAGTTTAGAAAGGGGCTATTTTTTTACACAGCGTTGGATGTAAAAGCACATTGAATATTTTGTATATTTTGTCCTAATTGTAGAAACATATTGTTACAGCAAATGTGTGGATTGGTGAATGTTCAGGGACTCATTCTTGAGTACCTATTTCATAGATTCAACTAGGAGCTCTTATGTGAGATTATAAATTATTAGAATCCAATATAGTATAATGTGATCAAAACTGTCACTCTAGTGAGAAAGGAAGGAAAATGCCCAATGGAAGCCTGGACAGCTTTCTGTTTTCCCAGAGTGTATCAAAGCATAGGTGTCTATGTTTGAATTCATACAAAATGATACCCATGTTTTGATAGTGTCACATGTTTGCATTATGCACTGGCTTTAAACTCTAATCCTGCAAACAATTCACTACATGCTTGTTCACTAATGAGTAGCCTACTTATTCTCAAATAAAGTTGTTCATACATAATAAGGTAAATATTTTCAAAGTTTTTGTAAGATCAGGGTCACATAAAATACATTATCAGATTCACTATGTCAGTTTCTCAGAGCTCTTTATGAATAGCATATTGGAGCCACTGGATACTCAGGTAGATTAAAAGGATCTGCTTTTCATGTGTTTTAAAGCTAAAACATTAAAGCAAACATAAGATACATCCATAATATTATTTATGCACACCACTGCAATGTCATAAATGCAGCTCATCCTTTTGAATATAATGAGACTCTTTGTATAGCTAAAATTATTTTTTTAGTGTGTGTGTGTGTTATATTGCATTGTATGGAGTCTAATGGTTTTGTAAAGTACTAACATGACCATGTATTAAGTATTTTTAGACTATCATATAAAAATGCAGAGGGTAATTCAACTTTGCTATTTGAAGTTAGCTAGTCACCTTGTGCCACTGTCTCATTCAAGCATCAATGCCCTTATAGATGATTTTTTTCTGAGTTCTAAAGGAGGAATTATTTGGCCCAGGTCATGCAACATTTGTAGTGCTCAAGAGGCAGACGCAAAGTTAGGTGTATTAATTGTGCTGGCCTTCATGTATTGTGTCATGTACATCCAGTCTTCTTACTAAAGGGAATGAACACATCCTGTAGCAGTCTTTGGTCTTTAGGCAGAGCCAGAGCCTAGGTACTCTGATCCATATTTTCTCTTCCTTTGATGTGGCATTTATTATTCAGCATATGTGGTGAAAGGTATTGTGTTATTAAATATTAGTGATGCGTGCTTTTCTTTTTTTATTTATTGTGGCAAATGAGCTAATGTACATGACTAATATTTCCATCTAATACCTAAACTAGAGGAAACGCTAGCTATACAGCTTTTGTGGTAGAACATACAAGGGTTCAAATTTAGTATCCTCATTTTCTGCTCTTAAGTTTTTGTTTTAGCATGGGTTTTGTAAAAACTGCTCTGGATGCAGCATAGTGAAATACTAAGTCAAAAATAGTATTCGTCCTTCTGCACAGTAGTGGTACTGTCATCTCTTTGGTTTGCATTTTCAAAAAGATATTTACTATTCCTCATAAGCAATATATTTTGTAACAGGATGACAAATTTGGGTTTAATACTCAGTTTTTTTGGTATCCTCTTTAACCATTGGAAACTGCTATAGAGATGCTCACAGGCAGAACTTTTTATCCAAAAAAAAAAAAAAAAAAAAAGCATCTTGGCATAGTAGAGCACTCCTGAGGGGAACTTAGTCTCTCAAACAAGTTGGTTGCTTTCTGTTATGGTTATGCAAGAATCCTTGCAGCAGTGTTTTCACCTGGATCAGGTTAGGCTACTATGATGTTATTTCACTAGTTTCTTAAAACTCAGTTGGCTTGTAGTCCTGTGTGACCATCCCAGTATATGGATGATCTGTTTATGTTGATTACTTTAAACGATATACAAAATGCCTCCTACCTTAATTATGTATAAAAGACAGTCCTGTATGACCATTTCGGTATCTGCACAAAACGTTTCTACTGATTGTTTACAATGATCTCTACACAGTTTGGTCCAGTTTGCATCAGGAGCTGCCTGGAGGAGTTAGTGGGCCTGCCAGATTCCTTATCCAAGATAGATGCATTTTTAATAAATGCATAATAATAAATTATGCATCCATAATATATGCATTGAAGCATACAGATGGCGCCTATCAAAGTCTAGACACAGCAGGGCCTGCTTAGGAAAACTCCAGGGCTGTCTGAAATTCCCACCTGGAGGGCTCCTGTAAGAGTTACGACTTTTGTTGTGAAGCTGGCTAAAAGCTCAGTCATTCACTTTGTCTCAAGTCCCTCATCTCCTCTATGCAGAGACTAGTTGGGAAGCTCTTGCACCACCCAGGAATTTACTGACAGAGGATGATGAGTTTGTGTGCAGCCGCAGCACTGATACCCAGATATGCCACGGTTGGAATTATCGGATAGACTTGAATTTTATACTTATATCACAACTATAACTTTAATTTTACAGCTTTTACTACGAAAACCAATTGAGTATTGTTGGAATTCTTGAAGACTGATATTTATATATGAATTGAATTTGCCCAAGGTTATTTACCTGAATATGTTAGAAAAGCAAAAAGTGGGTTTATTGTTTGGCTTGGGGCCAAGGCCAAGCCAATCAGTGCCTCTGTGACAACATATTTAAGAAGGGGAAAAAAACCAGTGAGAGCTTTTGCAGCCGGAGAGAGGAGTGAGAAGATGTAAGAAACTCCCCAAACACCAAGGTCAGTGCAGAAGGAGGGGCAGGAGGTGCTCCAGGCACCGGAGCAGAGATCCCCCTGCAGCCCGTGGTGAAGACCATGGTGAAGCAGGCTGTCCCCCTGCAGCCCATGGAGGAAGGATGAGGGGGTGTAGAGATTGAAGGTGAAGGTCTTCACCCCATTGGAGAGACCCACGCTGGAGCAGTTCATGAAGGACTGTAGCCCATGGGAAGGACTCA
>VXBL01002121.1:64553-76525 GCA_013400195.1 Aramus guarauna | reverse complement strand
TAGAATAGAATAGAATAGAATAGAATAGAATAGAATAGAGTAGAATAGAATAATTTCAGTTGGAAGGGACCTACAACCATCATCTAGTCCAACTACCTGACCATTTGAGGGCTGACCAAAAGTTACAGCATGTTGTTAAGGGCATTGTCCAAATGCCTCAAACACTGATAGCCTTGGGGCATCTGCCACCTCCCTAGAAAGCCTCTTCCAATGTTTGACCACCCTCTCAGTAAAGAAATGCTTCTTAATGTCAAATCTGAACCTCACCTTGTTCAGCTTTGAACCATTCCCATGTGTCCTGTTGCTGGATCACAGGGAGAAGAGCTCAGCACCTTTCTCTCCAATTCCTCTCCTCAGGAAGCTGTAGAGAGCAATGAAGACCAGCCTTCTTTTCTCCAAACTAGACAAACCAAAGTCCTCAGCCACTCCTCACAGGACATGCCTTCCAGCCCTTTCACCAGCTTTGTTGCCCTCCTCTGGATGCATTCAAGGGCCTTCACATCTTTCTTAAATCGTGGGGCCCAGAACTGCACACAGTGCTCAAGGTGAGGCCACATCAAGGCTGACTACAGCGGGGTAATCCCCTCTTTTGGGCGGCTGGTGATGCTGTGTTTGATGCACCCCAGAATGGGGTTTGCCCTCTTGGCTGCCAGGGCACACTGCTGGCTCATACTGAAGGAAGTGCAGCTGATACAGGAAGTGCATAGATATATAGGAAGTGCAGCTGATAGCCACAACTTTTGCAACTAATTATTTCCCTAAATGTTTGATTATTGTCATACCTAGCATTAGTCAAGTAGCTAGAAACAAACTACACTCAATATTCTTATATGAAAAGGATAAATACAAAGAATATATTTTGGTGAAGCACAAATGATCAGCTACAAAGCTACTTGTGAGGTTGGAACTCCATCTTCCTGGGTTTTCTTTGTGGAGTTTCTTCCCTTCCCCTACCACTTCCCCTTCCCCTACCACTTCCCCTTCCCCACACTGAATATTTATTTATAGTTGGCTTAAATATTGGAAAAAAACCCAACAATTTTGGATTATATAACTGCATTGTTTGTATAGCTCACCAATTTTTTTCTGTGTGTGTTATGAGTAATTTTGAGCATTCCACTGCACATAGCAGTTTTTATAACTCAAATATTGTATATATTTCAGTCCTGAATGCTGTACAGTGAGTTAGCAGATCAGACTGTCTGAAACAGTCCAAGTATAAACTAAATTGTGTTAATGACATTTGTTGGCATGCTATTAGAGAGGCTTCTGTATAAGAAATATTGTATTAGCACAGGAATATGGTTTTAATTTTACCATTGCCATGATAGCAATCAATCAGCTGCATAATTTTAAAATAACTTATTCTCTTTTTCAGGATAAAGAAATGATCAGAAAAATAAGAAATTCACTAGAATAACTCTGTTTCCAACCTGTCATCATATACTAGTTTCCCAGTTTATGGGAAATTGTTTTGATGCTCGAAGAGTAAAATCAATCCTGTAATCTATTTTTATTACCTGGATCAAAATTCCTGTAAAACCATCTACCTCTACACTGAAGCCCAGACATCATTTAGAAGGGAATCTCATATCTCTATTTGTGACACAGACAGAAAAAGAGAGAGTGCTGAAAGTAATTAGGGTTGAAACTGTGGGATATATGAATTTTGAAAAATTTTAGAATCTATAGTTACTGATTACAAACAACAGGAAAAGTATTTTACATGATTTCACTGCATACTTTGTTTGAATGCTCAAGATTGTGGTTTATGTACCATATTTAAATATATACTTCTATAGAAAATACCCAGACAGGATGTTTTATTATTCTTTTCAAAGCAGTACTTAATATTTCCCAATAGATTTGGTCCTATAGACTGATGACATCAGGATTAATAAATGGTATGATTAAATCTTTAAGTAGCACCTGCAAAGTGTTCAATAACTCAATTTTCATGAAGGAAATCAAAATGAAAGATATAGGGCACCCTGAATAAATAGGCCTTTAAATATGAAAATTATTTGCTTGGACCCCATCTCTGTAACTGCATTCTTGCATATCTGCATTTCTCCCAAAGGTAAGAGTCTAAAAAAAGTTATCGAACTACTTGTAAATTTTGCATGTTTACTGTGGTGCACTATATCGCATTGTGTCCTGTATTTCATATTAAGAGAAATGTTAAATGTTAATATACATTTAATATACAGATACACATGTGGTTGTTAATGAAAAAATAAACTTGCAATTTTGTAAAAGAATGATCTGTAGATAGATACTGGAACAGGCTCAAGGAGGAAGATACTAGCAAAATATCTAAAAAGTGGAAATCTTTATTTAATTCTGTCTAAGCATCCCCCCAAGTACCTTACTAACTCGCTGTGCAGGTATCATCTCGTTCATTTTTCTTGCACAACATAAAGGTCATTTTATAGAACCTCCAAGAAGAAGCCACAAGAATTTATGGATTCCCTACAGGGAGTCTATAATCAAAGGCCTGGTTTGTTGTTTTTTTTTTTAAAAAGTGTTTGAGTACTTTCAGTTTCTATGTAGTTATCATAAGTTAATAGGCGTTCAAGTTATTCATGACTTTAAATTACATTTAAAGTCATTAAATTACAGTGTCCCAGTAGAAAATAGTGCAATTTACATGACATTTATCAAGGAGGTTATATGAAACTACTTTTGTGCTATAAGACTTTAAAAGGTGAGGCTCCTTACTCTTTTCAATAAAATAAATAAAATTCAATTCTATAACATTGGGGGTTTTTTTTGTATTTGAAAGAAAACATTTTCTTAGGTGATTGTGCACTACATTAGTGCTAGTAGAACTTTTCTAAAGAATTCTCAGTGTAAAAAACCTAAAGTTAATCAAACATTGCCATTAGTTTCTGTTAACAAAGACTATTTTTTTTTTTGTAACTGGCATCGTTTATTGATGTACATGTTGTATTATCTTTTAAAGGTCTATTGATCCAAAGAAGCTGTACATTACTACATCACACCATTTGCTACATGGTGTGAACAAAACAGGTCCATGTGCTATGGTTTACATAATATCATACAGATTACATATCACACCCTCAGTGGCATATAATGGGATAATTCAGAACATATAATAATGTTAATGTAAACTGTAATGGCTATGCTTTGTGGAAGACACTATTGCTCATCTTGGTGAACAGTTACTATAAAAAAAGGAATTGCCTGTTGTATTCATGTCACATGGGGATAGTGACAGGATGATTGAAGTACATTTTCACAGCTTTAGAGACAGAACCTACAATGACTGCGCATGGTTTACCTATGTGGAAATATGGTTGTTAGCTTGGGAAAGTTAGGATCATTAGCATGCAAATTCAAGCCAAGTCACTGCAGTGTGCCACTTGTAACAGAAACAAACTTTTGGGAGGTTCAAGGATGCCAGCATTTTTAGCAGCTTCTTAAAGCAAAACCTGAACACAATCTCCAGGAATGCACCTTCTACTCCCAGGGACTACATTAGAGGCAGACCAAAAGTAAACCCTCCAAAGCCCAGCAAGGTCTTGGTACCAAGAGTTTTGCTTTGTAGAACCACTCCAGTGTAGTTCATGATCTTCAGCGAGGCTGTCCTGTTCATCTGGCAGATTCAGATGAATTGTAATGTACCATAATTATCACCTTTTTTATTTTTTTTTCCCCCTCAATGGAATAATTATCACAAAATTTGGTTCATATTAATGGTTGTTACTAACATTTAGCTTAAATTTGTGTACTAGTTGACTTCAAGGGAGATGAAAATTTAAATTATTAAATGTTTTACCTGTTATTTTTAAATAAAGTGAAGCAAAACCTGAAGAATTGTGACTGATATATGCAATATTATGTAAGATTAGTGAAAAAATGAATAGCCAAAATAAGTTTTGTGGAAAGTGTGAACTGATTTTTTGCTAAAAAGCATAAAAGTGTTACTTTCAAGAAAACAAACAAACAAACAAAAAATTGCAGTACTAAGATACACACTTATGTTCAAGTGCTGTGTTTCCACATTTTCAAAATGAATTATCTTACTGTTTTCCATGTCACCTTCTGTGTTTCTGGTGCAGTGACTCCTATGTTTTTATGGGGGCTATGTTAGCTATTGGGCAATAGATTTTTTAGCTTTTTTGTTACAAATGCAGTTGTAGTTTGGACAGCTGGGTTGATTGCCATTTGTTTGTAACTATTGTTGATAGTTTCAGTCAAATTATTGGCAGTCAGTCCTTTTCCTCTTACAAGCATCTAAGCATGTAAGAATGAAGACCAATTGAACTGAAAAGTTAATTCTACC
Organism: Aramus guarauna; assembly: GCA_013400195.1. Classification (NCBI taxonomy): domain Eukaryota; kingdom Metazoa; phylum Chordata; class Aves; order Gruiformes; family Aramidae; genus Aramus; species Aramus guarauna. The sequence goes on along the minus strand of VXBL01002121.1, from coordinate 72,216 downwards.
ACAATTTCTTCAGCAACATAAGGAATTACTGCAGCCTCAATGTTGATACTCCACCAGCTTTGTGACTATGTACTGTACTTCAACTAAGGCTGACAAGGTGAATCTCATTGGCATGAAATTCACATAAAACTAAAATACACAACAGTACTGCTCTATATCACTAGAAGCAAAAGTAAAATACTTGACTGTAATACCACATACTTTTTTAGAGTCTTTGCACCCTTGAGAGTATCAGTGGTAACAGATTGTAATTGCCCTGCGCGACAAAGCTGTAAAATACTGTGTTCTATGATACTAGCACAGAACTTTGCACAAAATCTTGATTGTTTTTTCCCCATGCTGTTCCCAGAACCACTTTTAATTCTTCTCCTAAGGGGAAACCAGGATGGCATATGGAAGAAACGTTGCAAATCTAAGCCTCCAGTTACTGCCAGTAAGTGCTCTTGCTGCTATAGCAGAGCTACATTGGCATTCTTTCAAAGAAAAGATCCTTCATCTCAGCTGTTTCCAAACAAAATTCATTTATTTTGTAAAGAACAACTCTCTTCTACTGTTAGAAAGAATGCAGTGAGGTGTAATAATATAATTAATATCATAATAATACAATAACTCATCAAACTAAATCACTGTGTTTTTCACCAGTGTCTTTTAGAAGTGTTCATGGGAATAAAGGTAGTGTGCCGTGGCCAGCCTCTGTAACAAAGACCCCTGACCTGGATGCATTCCAGAGTTTTCTCCAGAATGAGAAGTTTTTATTTAAGTTTTAAATAAAATTAAATTGAAGAATAAGATATTATCTCCATATATATTATATAGCTATTAAGAAAAAAATAGACTTAAACCACACGTTATTTATGATCAGAAACCAAAATACCAATGATATTTCCAAAAACAGATACTTCAGAAACAAACAGCATTTGTGTTATACAATCACTCCCCATTCCACACTACTATAGGTACAACTATATTTTCTCTATCATGTGGGCAGTTATCTGGCAAAAAAAAATCTCCCCTGACAATAACATAGTTGAAATCTGCTCTTAATTATTGGTACTAATTTGAGTATTTCCTTGGTCACTAAGGTTTCACTGCTTGAGCCAGGAAAAAAATGTGAATAAAATTAGAAACTCCAGAAAACAACTGGAGAGAAAAAAAAATACCTGGAGAGAGTACAGAAATTAGGAGGAAACATAACACCATATATTGTGAAGCACACAACATACTTTTCTCTGTGCTAGAGGAAACTTTAAAAGAAAAAAAAATAATCTTACTTATAAGTTCCTCAGCAGTGAGATGACATTGAAGGACAAATTTAAAATAGAATGAGTAAATTTAAGACTTTTTTTTAACAGTCTAAAGGAGTCACCTGTCCTCATTTAGAAACCAAACATAAATGAACCAGCCTTATTTGATTATGGAATTAGGGGAGAAAGCAGTCAGGTGGTTCCTGTAAGTCCTTCTGGTAGGTGGTCTGTCTTACCTAAGACCCCTCCTCCTCTTCCGTAGCCTTATCTTGCTCCCAGTCCTGCAATATCACTCTTGCTGCATTTTTCTCTTTCATTGTTTCAGATAGTCATCTCACTACTCACACTCTTACTGGGGGTTTTGGCGTCCTGTGCTTTGAAGAGCTGGCTGAGTTCCAGCCAGGAGGCTGGAGGGGAAAAGCCTACTCAAAGGCTGGAGCAGGGAGAGATGGTTAAGTTGCTGGATCAAGTGAGTGGCTTTGGGTTTTTCTGAGCTGTAAGGAAAAAAACTTGAAAGGGCCTGCTGAGTGATACTAATCAATGGTACTGGTTGCTGTTGGGAGAGGTGTACCATTTCCTCAGACCGCTTTGCAACGTACTTGCTGTCAGATGAGTAGTAAACAAAGGACGCTCTTCGGTTTTCCCCTCTATGCTGGCTGTGCTAAGGCAGTGGAAGCGTGAAGGGTGCTTCGCATCAGGTGCTTCATAGCTGACTGGAACAGGGTCTAAAAGCAAAGCCTAATTCCTGATGTCACATGTAGGGAGACTGGAGAGCATTGTCAGGGCTCCTGAAGTCTCAGAAGTTGACTTACCTAAAGTGAGAATGCTGAGCAGGAAGCTGCTAGCCCTGTGAGAATGCTGAGGTCAGGGCACCTTCAGGCTAGACTGAACACAGCTGCCTTTGATACCATGGAGCCTCTACTGAGGCTTTATATACCAAAAATACCATCAGAAAAGGAGTCCTTATAGCATGTCTTTTAAAAGAATTATGCTTTTAACAAAAAATAGGTTTTCCCTTTTTTCTATAACTTTTGTTTGTTTCTTCATTGTTTTGTTAGTCTTCTTGCATGACACAGAAGATAAATTTTTTTTTCCCTTCACCTAATATTATTCAATTCAGTATCCCAGGAAAATCTTTAAAATATTAGAATACACATGTGGCTTCAAGCAGGATGTGCTGTATTGGCTTTTGTTTGTAGGTTTTGTAGATTTGCTTCAGAAAAATAACTTAAAATTTACTAAGATGGGAGGAGAGAGACAGAATATGAGAATATTTTTTATATGTTGTTATTCCTTTTGAGAAAGTATATTTATTTCACCCTTATTTTAGAAATCCTTCTCAGTATATGTGAGCTAATGCTTTGACTGCATAGTGATAGATTTTAATGGAAGTTTCTTCATTCATTTTACGTTAAAGTTTTCTTTTACACCATACCCTGGAGGATTTTGCCCACCCCTGTACATCCCTCTAAGTCTCTTTGGTGTTTTAGAATCCTAATGTACTCAGAGGGGCCACTTGACGTCATATTCATACTAACAGCTACAGCATCTGCAAATAAAATCCAGCCTAAAACAATTGATCTTCCAGCCTACTGTAGAAATAAGCACTTTTAGGGCAGATTTATATGTGCCATTTCCTGTCCTTAAAGAAGAGTGGCTCACTTCCTTCTCAAATTGCGCACAGAACTGTGAAAGCTAGCTTACAGCTGTGTAATCAAATGACTACACCGAAGAAGGACCCCTCTTGCAGTCCAGGTGTGCATACCTAAGTGGGAACACAGAGCTCTTCCCTATCTTTGGTGTTTCCGAAGGATTACTTTAGATTGCTTTCTGAACTGTTAAAGGCCTCTAAGTTTCCTGCAACATATATGGACCTTCGGTACCCAGTTAAAGCATGTTTAGGGAGAACTAAGGGGACAATTACCTTGCTCTCTAGACTATCTGAATTTAACTTGATAAGGTAAATCTTGACTCAGCTGTCAGAGGCAAATGTTTCAAGCTAACTTTAACCATATTGCATTCAGATAGGGCTAAACTTGGGTTTGCTAACATGCATTTCTGAATACTGTCTTCTAGTCCCTTTTTTATGATTCATGGAGTATGATGTTCTGGCATGCCTCAGCTTCTCAAATAAATTTGCAAAGTAAACAGGTTCATGCCGAAGAGTAGGAAACCAAAGTCTAGTACTGGCAGCAAGCTGTTCCATATGTAGAAGAACTTGAGAGCAAAAGAGCTCCTTGCCAGAGCTGATGCTCGGTATCAGAGCTGCGATGTCAGTGTGCAGCCTTCACTGTCTCCATCCAGTACTTGCTTCTGCCAATTTGTCTTCCTCAACCTCCCCAAAGCTGTGCTGCTTGGAGGCAAGCAGTTTGATTGAGATTGTCGCTGTCATAATACAGGTGTGCAGTGCCATCAGGAGCACGCTGTCTTAGAATGGCAAGCACTGCAGGTGTCGACGAGAGCTTCATTCAGCACTTTTCTTCCAAATGTGTAGGGGTTGTATACTGGAATATGAATACCATCTGTTGCTCACTTGAGGTGTGGACTCTATAACTAACTCAGAAAGGACTGCCATTCTGCTGCTGTAAACTCAAGATATTTCAGCTGCTTGTAAGACCTTTGTATATTCAGGAGTTTGGGGGCTTTTGACCTGGGTTAAACCAGCTTTCTGTTCACATCTGCAGACAGGAGTCTTTATTGATCCCTAGGAGCCAACTGACTGGTTTTGCAAGCAGTGCTGACTATGTTCTCCTATGATATGTCTCTGCTGAGCCTGGCTGCTATAGACTCTGGCTGTGTTAGTGAACAGTGCAGCACAATTAGTTGAATAGATTTGTAGCACAAACAGGTACCAAGAATGTAACATCAACACTGTGCATGTGCTGTTCTTTACCCTTCTGACTAGCTCTGCTTTGGTGCTGTGCATTGAATGGTAGCAGTTCATCAGCTGTGCTTCTGCCTCTCACCTTTGAGTTGCTTCATCCTGAAGAATTCCACCGTGCCTGCACCACAGTGTACACTAGAGTGTGGTAAATGGGTGGAGAGCTTTGCTTCAAAAGTGCTCCAGACTAAAATTCCAGTGTGGATGTACCCATCAGCTTTTCAGTGAAGATATGGCTGGCAAGAATGCCTTAATACTTGAGATTTAGGTGACTGAATGAGCAAAACATGGATTTTTGCTAGTCTTACAGTGGTGGTGTAATTTCATCAGCCCATGGGCAAACAGTGCATGAAGCATTGTGCCTGTGTCCTTTATCCAATATCTCACCTTGGATCTCTGTGAGTGAAGAAACTGTGTTTCCCCGAGACTCCTTAAAGAATACAACTGTTCTTCCTCTTCCTTTGTATCTCCAGCTCTTCAGTTATATGATTCTATGAATCCTGAAATTGGACTTGTTTTACAAAAATATACTGGTTTCCAGAATAGTTTTTTTCTTCCTTTCACGTGGAAGCTGATAATTGCTCTCATCTTTTCTATATAGTTATGGAGACTTTGTTTCCATTCTGCTGTAGATTTATTTCTGGGTATCCTTTTCTGAGTTAATCTGGCCAGCTACAGTTGAAGAGCTGATGGCTTGGGAAAGCTTAACTTGGTAAAAGGTATGTGGCAGTTTCAATAGGGCAAGTATATTTATTCCTTCACGAACATTGCAGTTCATGGTCAGACTTGATAATTCAAACAATAATGAAAGTTCACATTATATATCAATGCAGAAAAATGAAAATGGCAAAATGACCACTATAGGCCATCCTCAGTCCTCTAAGGAGTCAAAGAAAAACCTTAAATGTTTTCAGTCTGTGTTCTCTCGTAGTCAAATAAGCAAGTTACATTAAGAATGTTGGAGAGAAAAAGCATGACGTTTTCTTCTATTCTTCTCTCCGTGGACTGTCCCAAATGATCTTCAGGAAAAGTAACTATTTAGGCATACAAAAGAAGCCCTCAAACAGTGTTAACCTGAGACATGCTGGAGCACCTGAAGGGGAACTGTAACTAAGTCAGTTCCTTACCAGTAATATCCACAGTACCTTGTAAGAATGTGGATAGTAAATCCTGTTTTTGTGGTCTGGTTGCTGTCTCTAAAATCCAACTTGAGTGCACCAGTAGGTAGGCAGTATAAATAAGTAGGAAATAGAGAAAGTGTACTTGCGTATAACCTAAATAAATAAGCTAAAATCACTGTGGATCTAGCTTTAGAGGTCTGTCACATTAGAAACTGAACTGCTGTCTCTTACGTCCAATCTCACAATGACATATTATGAGTTACTCAAAACCTACAGTAATTAACTGCTGTTGCTTAGTTACAGCTTTTTGTAGGAAGAGACAACATGCCTTGAATGCATAGATAAGCTTGGTGGGAGGGGAGAAAATCCTTGATGTTTTACATACATCGGTCATATGAATTGGAGGTTAAAGACTGAAGTAAAAATGTTTTTTACATCTTTTTTACCCTATTTTGCCAACCTATAATGATAGTATTCCAACCAAATGATTAAAAAAGTTAATCGTTATAGCATGCTGTACCTTTTTTAAATTAGTGCTATGATTAGAAGAATGTAAGGATAATTGCCAGAATATCTGATTAATGGCTAGTCAGCATAAAAAGATAAGACAAGAGACAGGAAAATTAATACATTATACCCATAGACATGTCAGCCCTGAGGGAAAGCTTATAATGGAGACAATAACAAAGACCAGAACTCTTGGGGCAGTAATTGATGGGCCATGGAGAATTTGCTCAGGCATATCTTTGAAGAAGTTGAAACAGAACTCCGTAATTGATAAGAAGGGAGGGGAACAGGACACACAAGATTATTGTGTGTTTCATGGAAAAGAGCTAACTTAAAGGATAGTTGAGGGGGATCGTGGAATTGTCTTCACTTGCAGAAGACAAACATATTTAATCTTTACATCTTTTGGTCAGCAAATAGTGTTGCTGTCTTGAAGCTAGTTTTGGTGATAGATTGGCTTATCCAAACAACTCCTGAAGCATGATTTGATCTGTTGTTTGGAGCAGGTGACAATGAATCTAAATATCCCTATTAGTTTTAAAATTATTACTTAGGAGTAAAACTGTCACACAATATGTATATGGTTCCTTCTCATCGGCTTAACAACAACAACAAAAAAAGTGATGAGCTCATTGCTGTGTCTTCTGTTTGAAAGAAATAGCACCTTGTTTTGGGGCACACAGGCCTTGACACTGTGAAAGCACTGTTCAGCAGTAACTAAAACATCCCTGTATTATCAACACTTTTCAGCACAAATCCAAAACATAGCTCCATACAAGCTACTCTGAAGAAATTTAACTCTATCACAGCCAAAACCAGTACACTAAGGGGTAGAAAGGAACTGATTTCTGAGAAAAGCTTTGTTGAGCCAAATCCTTATCTTGGTTCAGAGACAACTAAAGACCATACTATCCCTCCAGACAAACCAGAAGAAGGAATCACACCTGAGACATCACTAGAGCCTCTTTCAATGACCTGGAAAGATTAACATGATGAGTCATCTTTTACTGTCAACCCATCTGACCTATTATGACTTTTTGTCTAAGTATTATGCGCTACTAAGATGCATCTTAACTTGGACAAAGTGTTTTGATAAGATGGTCATTCATATTCTGAAATATCTTGCCTGCTGGGAATATGGGCTCAATAAATTTACATTTGTCTGCACCTACTTCCCCTCAGCAAATTTGCAAGTGACACAAAACTGGAAGAAGTGACTGACTCACCATGATTGTACTGCCATTCAGAGGGAGTTTCATGTGCTGAAGAAATGGGCAAACAGAAACCTTATCAATTTCAACAAATGGAAATGTGAAATCCTGCACCTGGGGAAGAATAATCCTATGCACTGGTACATGCTGGGGGCTAGCTAGTTCAAAAGCAGCTTTCTGGAAAGAGACCCAGGTGTGCTGATGGACATCAAATTGAACATGAATCAGCAATGTGCCCTTGCAGCAAAGGTGGCTAACAGCCTCCTGGGCTGCATTAGGAAGAGTTGCAGGTTGAGAAAAACATTCCTTTCCCTTTACTCAGTGCTGAGGAGAACACAAATCTAGTGCTGTTTCCAGTTCTGGGCTTCCCTGCATGTGAAAGATATGGACATAGTGGAACAAGTCCAGTGAACGACAACAAACACGATTAAGGGACGGCAGCTTCCTTCATATGAGCAAAGACTGACAGCTGGAGTTGTTAAGAGAAGTGAAGCAAAGTGAAGAGGCAAGGCTTGGGGGGTGGGGGTGGGGTGTGTGTCTCATCAATGTGTATAAATACCTGATGGGGTGGAATAAAGAAGATGGAGGCAGTATCTTCTCAGTAGTAGTGAACAGAAGAGAGTCAGTAGGCACAAACTGAAATACAAAAAAAACTCAAAACATTGAAATGTAAGAAGCCCCTCCTTTTTTTTTTTTTTC
>VXBL01002121.1:11709-59819 GCA_013400195.1 Aramus guarauna | reverse complement strand
TTTTTTTTTTAGCTAAAATGTGGTACTGTAATCAGTTCATTGAACAACTAAATTCTAGGATGAAATTTATGACCTATTTGATAGAACCTACATGTTTTGTTCACTAGAGTGACTTTCTGACAGCTTTTCTTGACATCCTTCCAGACTAAAATTCATGTCTGAAGCTTAGCTGGCTTCCACCTGTTCACCAGACCTTTTTTTATTCCTTTTGTCAAAAATTTCTTTTTTGCCAAAACCCCTCTTTCACCCCTAGAACACTCTTTTATTTCCTCTTTTTTTCCTCTCTTTGTTTGTTTCTGTAAAGCCCGTAGTTCTTCTAAAAGACTGTCACGTGTGCCAGCTATAGTAACAGTACTAGGTTGTGGGGAAAAAAATTGTATCCCTAACATGAAAGTTATGACAAAACCTGTCCTCCAAGATACTTCTTGATCTTGTTTACAAGGCACTGTTACTGTGAGGCAGGCTAGGAGTTAGATGTAGGCAGCAATATTCTAAGCATCTTCAAGCATGGAGCTTTGTGGGGACAAAAAGGAGAGGAAAGAAATAAGGGTGTTCCATCTTTCACTTTGCTGCTCTGCCTCAAGTTCTGCTCACTTTCACAAAGCAATGTCTAAGCCTCTCAGAAAACCTTACCAGTAACAAGGAAATGTGTTTGCAGCACTGCACCGAGATTGAGAAATGACAACACCAGTGATCAGGAGAAGAGCATAATGAGGAGGCCAATGGCCTTCTACATGTCTGTCACTGTCCAGGGCAGACCTCACCATTTTACTGCTGCTAACAAAAATGTGACCTACTGTTGCTGTGTTGACCCATCCCAGACCTCCCTCTTATCATGTCTTAATTCACATGGGTATTACACCCACCTCTGACTTTCCTTTTAGAATACTGTAACTAAAAGTTGTTTTCCTATTAAGTTTGATTTCTTTTTTTTGGGGGGGGTTAATTTTGAGAAATGCTATTATGATTTGTGAAGTGGCAGTATTTCTGAAGACAAAAGTCAAACCTTAAGTTTGAACATAGAGCAAAATTGTTCAGTATTATTATGGTAGCTATACCTGAGGGGCAAATAGGCTCAAAAGATCATCTCAGCAAGATTTAATCAAAGGCTAGAGATGAATAAACCAGTTACACTTTATGATTCAAGTGCAGATGGCAAATAACTCAAATTCATCTACTATACAGAAACACACCCAACAGATCTAATGGATATATAACTAGCTGCAGATGGAGGACTCTATGTGTGACAATAGCATGGGAGTATGTAAAATCCCCAGGCATGTACATTTCTCTTAACTATAGCTAATTAGTAAATGAGAGTGGAGAACTATTTCAGAAGAGACTTTGACTGTAAGAAGAATAAAATAAATACAGATCACATGGCTAGAGGGTCTGTTCTGCACCAGCAGCAGTAAAGGTCACATTCTTCACTTACTCTTTCTGAAAATGTTAAATAAATAGCTGAGCTGCCTTGACTATACTGTTTTTGTAGTAATTTGGTTTCCATTCAGAATGCCATTTATCCTGTTGGACTGTGAAACTCTTTACAGGAAAGATTCTGTTAGTTCTTCAGTATTTATTTACTCTTTGCATGTTTAATAGCTAATCAAATATAAATAACTCTAAAATTCAGGGTTCCAGGGCAATTATTTTAATGCTTCGGGGTGCTTATGTTTTTTGGTTCTGGCACCTAGCAAAATGAATGGCATGATCTTCCATCAGACTGGTCTAAATAAAAGGCCTTCCTTACTTTAATCTGTATGTTTTTTGTGCAAAAAGAAAATCAGAGGCTGTGGACTAGCAACCATGGAAACTGAAATCTTTTGACTATAAAATTGCTTGGGTATTGCCTACACAGGCTTTAACACAAATAGGTTGTCAACATACCTACTTATTCCCTGGCCTCTAGGTTGCAAGCAGTAAATTAGATTTCCAAGGGTGTAATCACCATTCAATCTGATCTACCTTCCTGCTATCCCACTTCATTCATAGAGCTTGCCTGTCTATTAAAGCTTTTGATTTGGCAAGTCATAAATCTACTTTCTCTTGTAGAATGATATTTTCATCTTTGAATTGACAATGCAAGATTCAGCACTACTTCATTTGTGTTTCCTAAATTCACTCCTTGGACATAGTGGCAGTTATCCTTTTGCCAAGTGTGAAGGATTTCCTTTGTTTTCTTAACAACACAGGAGAATACAGAGATTAGATTGCCATTATAATACACTATAGTAATAACTAATGATGTATAGACCTCCAAAATTGTCTGTTTACATGGAAGAAATTCAGTGACTGATTCTCTTCTTTGTTACTGTGTTGGAAGTTATGCTCTTTTTTTCTGACATTTTCAGAAGGCTTTGGAAGATTGTACAAATCCTTTTGCAAATCCTCCCTCCTTTTTTTTTTTCTTCTTCAACATACTTCACTGCACATCTTTAATCCAAACAAAACTTTGATTTTTAAACTGCATTTTCCCTTTTCCCTCCAGGCATTTGGGTGGTTTGTGTGTGTAGGTAACACTAAAAAGTGAAGAACAAAAAGGTGGAGCAAGACTGATAGAACAGGGAGCATAGCAACCTTCCACTTGAGATCTCCTGGGTTAAAGACCTCTAACATCTGGAGTTAGAATGCATCTCTAATTCCTGATTCTGCTTCTTGCCTCTGATTACAAGGCATTTTAGAAAAAAAACCCAAACAAACCACTTTTAAACTTCTCTGTGAAAATGCCATGCTTCATGCGAGCAAAAATTCACTGGACTAATGACTATCATTGGAGCCCTCAGTCTTGAAGAATTTCTGTGTCTTTCAGGAATACTTGTTAATTTTGCAATAGGGACGGTTTCACCTGGAAACACGGCAAACATCTCATGCACAGAATGTCTTTAGTTGGCCTCATGTTAGGATGCTGACATGAAGGTGAGAACTCAGACCTCAAATTTAGACTTAGCCTGAGAAAGACAGAGACATTTAAAACTCCTTTTAAAGACACTTTACAAGTGGATTCCAGTTTCTCTTCAACCCTTGCCTCACTGCCAATATTTCTGCAGTCTATTGTTATGGGCAATGAAGAAACAGAGAGCTTGGGAAAAAATTATTCTCAGAGCACCATTTTATTGGGTTGTGCAGGCAGGCTTCTGGCAGGGGAGTTTGTATTCAGATTCTTGATAGGTAGTCACTGAGTCTGGACAGGCATCAGGTGTCTCATATAGGGGTTTAGGAAAGAACGAACACTTGTTCTTCTGGGATTTGTCTACTAAATACATTTTTTCTTTCTTTTTTCTTTTTTTTTTTCTTTTTTCTTTTTTTTTTTTTTTTCTGATAATGCTTCAGTTCATCACGGACTACATTATTTGTAGATTGATTACTTATATTGTCCGTCCCTAGCTGCTAGTATACTAACTTGTCTTTCTAGACATACACATGATCTCAATTTTCTTTTCACACAGACAATACTAGAAAAAGAGGATCCTAACATTCTGTCTCTTCCCATCTGCCTGTTTCTACCCCCCTAGACTGATATAAGAGCTCATAAACAATCTACTGCATATGAACTGAGTTATGTTAAATACACAGCTGCAGCAAAAAGGCAATTTAATTAATGCTGCAGAGAAAGAGCTTGGAACATGCACATGACTCATTATCGCAGTGAACAAAACTGATCATGAAACCAATCCATTACAGTCAGTTGAGGAGACTTTTTTGTACTTCTGTATATGAAAAAAGTGAGTATGTCTGTGTGAAGACGCGACAGTGTAAAGTGAGAAAGAGAAATCATAGACGTGAGTCCTGAACTTATTGCTGAACTGGTGTCCAGAAGTCAAGCTGACTGGCTGTGCCACCTCTGCAGTCAGGAGATGAACAGGAGGCACATCGTTTCTCTAATGGGTCTGGAAAAACCCACTTTGGGCTTCTTTAATTGTTATTATTAAAATACACCAGACCACCAGAACACTGGGGCAAGCTGTTTGAAGCCTGTCTGGTGAGGTAAGATGGTTATAACTTTCTCTGGAACAAGAGCCAGAAAAAACATCTATAACAAGGAATAATGTAGATGAGAGAATATAATTTAGTAAGCAGTTACTGCACTAAATTAATTAGCAAGTAAATTAATATAAAAGAACTGAGCTCTTAAATGATTTTGTTTATTTTCAGGGAGTGTAATAGTGTGGTGAAGTAGAAAGGAAGGTCTGAAACTGAAATGAAATCCTTGATGATGTGTACAGTTTCACAACTGGGATAACTTATTCTCCCATACCTACTGTGTAAGGATAATATATTCTGTGTAAGAACTGAGACTGTCCACACAAGACCAAAAGAGATGATAGGTAATAGACTGTAATGTAGCTGTTCCTGCTTCATCTGCAATGCCAAGGCTATGAACAGCTTGCTGGTGTGATGACACATCAGAAGTGAGAGTAAAAGGTATTTTTTTTTCCTCTGATTTTAATCCTGAATGATATGTCTAGATGCTCAGAGTGAAGCCAAATTTCATTATGAAAGAAGTAAAAGCAACACTGTTTTGAACTGGGTGCAAGTGCCCAGGTGCTGGCAGGGGGGCCGCGGGGCGGCCTGTGTGACCACAGGCCGGGGCTGCCCTGGGCCGGACACAGCTGGTTCCAACAGCCAGCTCCAACCCCCCCACCGCAGGGCAGGGCTGAGCCCAGCTGCCAAGATGGCGGCGCCTCTGTGGGAACATGTTAAGAAAATGCACAACTCTGCATGGCGGTGTGAGGAGTGAAGGAAAAAAGTGTGAGAAACAGCCCTACAGACACCAAGGTCAGTGAAAAAGGAATGTGAGGCTTCAGCTTACCCTGCAGCCCACGAGAATGTGTTGGGTTTGCATGGCAAGGTTTTGGTAGCAGCGGGGGCTACAGAGGTGGCTTCTGTGAGAAGCTGCTAGAAGCTTCCCCTGTGTCTGACAGAGCCAATGCCAGCCGGCTCCAAGATGGCCCTGCCGCTGGCCAAGGCCGAGCCAATCAGCGCCTCTGTGATAACATATTTAAGAAGGGGAAAAAAAACCCCAAGCAAACAAACAAACAAACAAACAAAAAAAACAGAGAGTTTTTGCAGCCNCATAACCCCCATCCCCCTGTGCCACTGGGGGGAGGAGGTTTGAAGCCGGGAGTGAAGTTGAGCCTGGGAAGATGGGAGGGGAGAGGGGAGGTGTTTTAAGATTTGATTTTATTTCTCATTCCTCTGCTCTGTTCTGTTTGGGAATAAATTACATTAATTTCCTCTCTAAGTTCATTCTGTTCTGCTCGTGACAATAATATGTGAGTGATCTCTCCCTGTCCTTATGTCGACCTACAAAGCTTTTAATTTCACTTTTTCTCCTCTGTCTAGTGAAAGAGGGGAGTGATGGAGCGTCTCTGGTGGGCACCTGGCCCCCAGCCAGCGCCAACCCACCACAGGAGAGGACCATGCCAGAGCAGATGTCCACACTGCAGCCCAGAGAGGACACATGCTGGAATAGGGAGAAAGTGTGGCGAAGAAGGAGTAGCGGAGAGGAGCTGTTATGGGCAGACCACAGCCTGTCATTCTCCACCTCCTTGAGTTGCTCTTTGCGGGGAGGTGGAGGAGTCTGGAGTGAAGGAGTGAAGCTGAGCCTGGGAGAGGGGTGCTTTAATTTTTTTGTCTTTGTTTCTTGCTGCCCAACTGTAATCTAATTGGTGGTAAATTAAATTATTTTTCCCCAAATCTGTTTTGCCTGTGACAAGGGTCTTGTCTTTATCTCAGTCAATGAGATTTTTCATCCTATTATTTCCTCATGTTCTTTTGAGGAGGGGGAATGAGAGACCATCTGGCTGCTGACCAAGGCAGCACACCACATCTCCGCTAATTACAAACCCCCATTTTTTCACAATGATTGCTGTCCTTCGAGAATCAAAATTTGATGTACGTATCCTGAGCTGTATGAGACAAAAAGCAGAAATGGGCATAAAGTGAGATTAAATGGGGTGAATGAGAGAGATTCCTAGAAACTGTGGTTTTGATCCTGTCTTGAAAAGCTTCTAAGAGTATAACTCCTTGTTAAATTTTTAAATTCTTCATTAAAAATTACTCAACCTAAAAGGTAGGTGGAAACAAATATGCCATTTTAGCTTATGAGTAGAAGCATTACACAGATGTTAAAAACTGTCACGTTAACTTCTTAAATTGTGCTCAATTAGTTATTTTTCATAATGTGACCTGGAAATAGCAAACTCTGTAGCTGTTCAGTGTTGATTAAGATAAAGATTTCTAAGCCCGTGATGATCCATTTACAGGGAAGTAAAAATTTGAGATACAGTGATGTCTCTTGACTAAGGCAAGACAATTTCTCATTCCAGAAATATCACACAGCGATCCTTAGGTAAGGTTGGTTGATTTGCTATTTTCAAATTAACCCGTTCTGCCTGGATATAAATTGTGAGTATGTTGCTTTATAAATTAATGCTGAGTTTGATGCTAAACAGGAAGAGTGAGAACAAAATTTTAAGCTGTAGTTGCATCAGGAACTCTTCCCAAGACCACACTGGGCATAACAGAGAAGGACTTTTAACTATATCATTGATGTGCTGCACCACAGTCCCAAAAGTTGCCAGTGGCTAAGTGTTTGGGACAGGAACATTTGTTCACACAGCATGGAATGAAAAACTGCCTTTTGAAGTGCTGAAATGAAGGGCTGTTATTCCTCAAAACAATGCTTGATGAAATGCAATACTTCAAATTTGAGCCTGAATGTGGTTGTGATGTCACCATCAAGCATATTTAATGAGTATCATGATCTGTATCTGACCTGCAACAAGGTACTTCTCTAAGAAAAAATAAATAATGATGAGATAAAAGCAGAAAATACTCCTTTCAAAACTGGAATAAAATATTTTCCGTTTATGAGGAGGTTATGTTACTGGTTTTAGGATTTTATTATAGCAGTTACAGTGTCTGAGAAACATACCGAGAGCAAAAAACTATCAGCATTGTTCATAGTTAAATCTATTTGCTCATCTTTCTAGATTTAGAATTTTACCCTGAAACAAGTTAAGCGAATACTGTAATATTGTTTTCTAACATCTGATGTGGTCTTAATGTATTCTTCTGTTACAAAGATTCAATTTAGAAACCAAAATCAGACGTTGATGCCGTTAGATGTTGCAATATGGTGTATGGTGCATCCTCATCTATTTCTGCTTTTTGAATTACTGTTATTTTTGGAAAGCTAGTGTAACTTAACATTAATGTTACAAAAGAAAAAAAGTCACCTTTTTCTATTAAACATGTTTCATAAATTTTAAATGGTCCTTTGCATAACTCTTTTGCAATACATTCTAATACCTGCTTCAGCATTATAATTCCATATCTTATTCTTTTCCTTGCTTAGGTTAAGCCTGCTGGTGTCAATAACATTATCTGGAAAGGATTGTAGGTGAGAGCCACAAGGAAGTAAATCTTAAGCCTCTGTTTCAGATACCCAAAGTCTTAGGGAAATTAATACGTGGAAATTCTATGTGGATCCGGAATTCATAATGTAACGTGTATTTTAAAAGTCTAAAAAGAATTTTATAGTTTTCAATAATTTAAGTGCACTTGTCTAGGGAGTAGGAAATGCTAAACAGAAATGTGGCAACAAGGTGGGTTATACAGTACCGCATTACTTCAGTGAACATAACCTAGCCAGATAACTGTTTTTTCCTTTTTTTTACACCACACATTGAAGGCAACTAGAGTCAGTCATGTGAATGTAAATAAATTACAGTGCCTTCTCAAAAGCAAACTCAGAACATGAGATTTTCTAACTAACTCAGCATGTTGCCTATCTAAATCAACAGATACCACCTGCATCCATTTAGGATTCAGGACTAAATTTTGTTCTTGAATCTGTGCCTAAGTCAGGTTAATTGCCCTTCTCAAGTGCAATAGGAGAAAGCTCCTGGCATTAATTACAGAGAAGTCGTCTAACCTCTGGGATATAAAGGGAAAGATTTAGGCTCAAATTCTCTGCTAAGCAAATCAAACCCTTATTTGTTAAGAACATGATCTTAGTGACAAGGCTATAGAGCATTTTGGAGTAGGTTTCTCATTCTTACCTTGTGAAGGGTGGTTTTTTTTTTTGTTTGTTTGTTTGTTTGTTTGTTTGTTTTTAGTGAGTGGAATATCTTCAATTATTGCTGAAATAGACAGTTGTCTATGTGTCTTACTAGTTTTCTTTTTCTTGTGAATGCTATAGCCAGCAAGTTACAGTCTCTCTTACTGTAGCCAAAGGAATATTGCATTCTTCCATGAAAAAGGAAAGAATTTTAGCAAAGACAAAGAAAATTCTTAAGTTAGAAAAACTTATATCTGGTGCTAGACCTGCTTTAATTTTCTTCACATAAATGAATGTCTTAAAAGTCCCCAGTCTCCTATAGGCCAGGTGATTGTTGTCAGGTCAAATTTGATGGTCTACTCTTTGCTGACCTTTCAGTTGAACTAAAACTAGTTCTATCATGTCCTCTCAGTTACATCCTTTAATATGAGATAAGAAGGAAAGTAGTTATTTTATGGATACCATTGAAGACTGGCCAGAAGATAAAAAGAAATGTGATTCATTTAAGCCTTAGTGCAGCAAAAACTGCTAGAAGACTTTACTAGCAGAAACCTAGGTTTCATGCTTAGATATCTGCAAAAAAGTGTGTAGCTAACAAGTTTCCTAAAGTAAATCTTATTAAGTGGATGTGATAAGAAAATAAGATAGATGGATAGGAAGCTAGTAAGAATGCACAGAAAGTACTATATAAATATTCCAGATGAGACGAATATGATGTATTGAATAATTTTAAAGCATTTTTTAAAATTAAAAAAAAAATAAAAATCCATATCTTGAAGGAGTAACATCCATTTCCTGCATCAATAATGCAGTTTTGTGTTCTTTATATTATTACATGTTCTTTTGTACAAGAGAATGGTTAATTTTTTGAAGAATGTTTGTGGACAGAATTGTTGCTGTTAATTAGTTACTCAGTACACTAAATCTCAAAATCTGTATCTGTACTTAAGATAGCCAACTTTTTAAACATGAAAATTAGGTAATAATCTCTAACTTTTTTTTACAAAAAGAAGTTTGTAATGAAAAAAACCTGATAACATCCAATTTGTTTGCAAAATGGAAGATTTTTTAAAGAATATTGTTCAGTGCTTAAGGCATAGTCTTCTGGTAATTTCAAATATGATTTTAATACAAATGGTGCCTTGAAGATATGATGAGCTCTTTAAAAAAGGTAAGGGGATGACTATTCAAACTTTCAAAAAAGAAATAACTTCTTAGTTTTTTATTAAAATAGGTTCCTATAATTCTTTGAATCATCAAATTACATGGAACCTACCTACTTCCTAGAAATTAAATGAAACCAAACCACTCGGCCATGTAGACAGGTTTCAGGTTTCAAGGTTCTTTTTATGCTTTAACACAAATACTGCCTGGATAAACATTTCTCATAAGATTTTTTTTGTCCTGAGACTGGAGCTACATTGATTTTGATTTTTAAAAAAAGAAAACCAAAAAACCAGCTTGGATCGGAAAGAAACAGAATGCTGAATTTTTTTTGTTTTTTAATTCAAGCTACTCTAAAAGCTATTGGCTATGAATTCAATTTTTGTCTTAAAGCTTATTGAGACCATAAGCTTCAAGGGTCTTGTGCTCTCTGAACTCAAACAACAGAAATTGGGGTTAAGTGAAAATTATGATGTAGTACTGCTAATTAACTGAGAAGATTTCAAAAGCTATGGCTACATAGAAAGCACAGACTTTGAATGGAAAAATACTTAGCACTTTTTCTGTCTTGATTTTCGGTATCACCAACAGTCTGTTAAGAAAACTGAAACTCTAAACCAAGTGGGCTAGTCTTCTTTGTTTAGTTATATACATTAAAACCAATGCAGATTTACAACTGAAATTGGCTTAAAATGCAGGACTTGCATTCTGGCTTCCTCTGAATGAAAGGTCAGACTGCAGGCAAGCAGTTCTGTTTTCTGCCTTTTCCCATTATTCTGGTAGCTGGAGGGTAGCTGGTAGATTGTGCTGGAAAATATCTTGTCTAATCATAATACTTAGAACCATTTTGTTCAGACTGCTTAAAGGGAAAATGAACAACTACCACTATTCTAGCACACCTGTAACAAACCATTTGTCAAATCATATTTTCTAAAGACTTTAAAAAGTTTTATTATCACAGCCAGCTGCAGCTTGCACTGACTTTATATATATACACACACACACACACACATATATATGTATTTGATAATCTATTAATAAGGTAACATAGAGAACTCGTGCCAGGAATAATCAAAACAGAAATTGCAAGGGAGGTGGGGTAACTAGAGTCAGAAGGGGAGTCCCTGGATATCATAGCAGTCTTATACCTGCATGTGGCAGCATCAGAACACCAAATAAACATCAGAAAAGTAAAGTATAAACATAAGCAAAAGTAAGAACCGAATGGGCACATGGTTCATTTGTCTACTTTGCACTGGCAGCCTCAAGAGTGAACATTCTGCCATGGATCATCTGTTCATGATCTCTGCAGACGGCTCTCCCGTCGTTACGGAGCATTTGAGAGAGCTCTGTTAAGCACAGCACCAATAGTACATCATCTGGGACTGCAGCTGTTATCCAGAGAGAAGTCAGAAAGGAAGATGAAGGGAGGGGAGGAATAAATCAAAACCAGACTGCTCTTGGCACTTATCACATCATGCTCATTTCTCTTTGCTGCAATTTTTAGCATCTGTGGGAATGCAGAGGATTATCTGAAATACAAACATTCCTTATAGATGTTACCACAGGGACATACATTCTAGAGTGTTTGGACTCTCTTATTTCAGTCAAGTAATTTCATTCAGTCCGTGTGTCCATGTTGCAGCTGACAGTGCAATGCTTATAGGATCAATAAAAACCTGTTTGGTTAAACACATGGAAACATTTATAGAGATACATTAGGCAAATAGAATGATTATGCTTTAATGCAGAGAAATTCTCATTCTTTCAGTTTTCTCCATCTGACAGGAATGCTGATGCTTACAGGAAGGCAACCTATTGCCTGTATCTGCACATAAACTGGGAAATGCACTGAAAGATCACTTAGATACGGACACAGATACAACTCAGATAGGTTCGTTGAATGGGTTCCTTTAGAAACTTCAGAGGTGGATCTCAGTAGCAAAATTATTGACAAAGCTTTGATAGAGTGGTCTTTAAAATGATTTAGAGTGTGCATGAGTGGGGTAAATCTTCTGCAGAACTTTCTCAAACATTGTTATCCATGTTCATTCTGTCATTGAAAAATTTCTGAGCTATGTTCAGCTGATTGTGATAAACAGAGTCACACTTTCGACTACCCAGAAAAGTCTAGAGTAGCAGTGGACGAGTACCCACATACAAACTGGATGTCGAGCCCTATGTAACCACAGTTGAGGTGCTTTCCTGTAGTAGCTACTCTTCAAGTTGCCATTTATTACTTGCAACATCCAGTCATAGAATTATCTAGGTTGGAAAAGACCTCTAAAGGTTACCTAGTGCAACCTCCTGCTCAAAGCAAATCTAGTTAAAGAAGGTTAGTCAAGGCCTTGTACAGTGAAAGCTTCAGTATCTTCAGGAATGGAGATTCTTTGATCCCTCTGAGCAGCCTCTTCCTGTGTTTGACCACCTTTACTGCTCATTGGTGGTGGTGGTGGTGGTTGTTTTTTTTTTGTTTTGTTTTGTTTTGTTTTTTTGTATGTTTAGTTGGAATTTCCCATGTGTCAACTTTCATCTGTTGCCTCTTGTCCTTATGCTCTGCACCTCTGAGGATAGCCTGGCTCCATCTCCTCTGTATCTTCCTATTAGGTAGTGGTAGGCAGAAATAAGGTCTGCCCCCAGTTCTCTCAGCCTCTCCTTGTAGGTCAAGCACACTGCTGACTCATGTTTATATTAGAAAAAACACATCACTATGAACACTGGCATCTGTCAAAACCGCAAATTCCTGCATATATCTTCCATTTGGCTGAGCTGTTTAAAATGGAGGGTTCTATTCTATTGGCCAGGTTTACTCAGGAAAACTCCCCAGGCATCAGAAGCCCTATGCACAGAAAACAGATTGAATATATTCATTCTTTTTTTTTCTACTTGGCTTATTCAGTACTTGATATATTATTCTTTATCAAAATTGATTAGAAATGCAATAAAATCCACCTATCTAATTACAGACTTGCAACAGCATTAAATATCTCAGAGGAAGTGGTAAGAAGACCCCCTTTCATCAAATGATCAGATGATGATTCAGTGAAAGTCGCACTTGTCTTATCTCTATAGCATGTTAAGTAATACCTAATCAAATGTTGTATTCATATTTTCTTCGGTATATTTCTTAGGGTAATTTGGCTGCAAGTTGAAGTCAGATTTTATAATAAATTTTATTTTCTCTCTCTTGATACAGTAACATGAGTCAGATAAAGTTTTTCCAAGAGTGTAACTAATGTATCTAGCCATTTCATGAGTAGCTGCAGGTCTCTGATAGTCTGACCGAGATTCCCAAGACTGTGGTTATCTGCTATTTACTGCAGAGAATAAGTACAGTTTAAATGGTTGAAATATATGATCAACTGACTAATAGTAATTGAAGATATTGCTGCAAACAGCTAGATATTAGCAAGATGTGGTTTATTTACACAGTGCTATAATTACTTCCCATTCCAGGCAGAGTGGGTTGGAACAGGCATCTTGCTTGGAAGTATGTATTTAGAAATTGTGAAGTCTCTCTAAATAAAATGTCAGTGGATAAAAGTGTTCATTAAATATACAAAAATATATAAATTTAAATAGGTTCTGTTATCTCTAGAAAGTTCGAGGAAGCCATTTCAATTCTCCAAACGTTAGAAAAGTTGTATACTAATTGTATAGAAGTTATTACATTATAGGTGTTCTTGCCTATGAATTCAATCAACATGCCATCATACTAATAGTGTGTGAAATTTCTGAGGTTTACAATAGGGAAATGACATAAATCCTTTCTCTCTTTTTGTTTCTAAAATGCAAATTGCAGTAGGCCAGAGTAAAGGAATGTCTATCAAATATTTTGCTGTCTTTTTATAAATACTCATTTGGAAATGTATTATAAACAAGGGTTATAAGCAAGGAAACTGTGTCCAGTTTATTGGGTTTTTTGAGTGTGTTCAGGAAAAGTAAGATTTTGTGCACTATTTTAAAGGAAATATATCTGCTTCAGAGAAGTCTGAAACCATCACCAGTTTCTTCTTGGTAACAGAAACAATCGGCTTGCATCTAAATTTTGGCTAAGAGCCTAGGTTAGAAAAGGGAAGCTTCATTTTATTTGGTGCCCCTAAAGAAGAAATATGAGCTTCAAGGCACACCTTGGAGGCATAACAAACTTGTGCTCTAGTGTATTATTGTGGAAAGTGAGTTCTAAATTCATTGAAGCATCCTAACACTGCCAACAGCACTGTTGCGTTTAGGCTGAGTGATCTCTGACTTAGGTATCTCTGATGATCATATCTGTGACATGAAATTCTAAGCCAAAGAGGCAATGATTCCCCCTCATATTCAGATGACACAATGCCTTGTGCTTTATCGATTGAAAGCAGCAGTACGCTTTTCACTGTAAGTGCATAAAGCAGATTCAGGTTAGACTGCTGGTTTGTTCAATACTGGAGGGGGAAGAAGTATCTAGACCCAAACATTTAAAGAAACAAATAGTCATGTTAAACTCTAGCTGTTTCACTGCACTGCATGATATTTTGTTTAATACAGCTGGAAACAAAGAAAGGACAAACCCTTCAGTTCATAACATTAGAACTGATCCAAATCTATTGAAGTTGAGGGCAGTAGACTATATAGAGATGACTGTTTTCTCACAGTTCTATTCTGAATTATATTTTCTAAGTAGGAAAAGCAGTGTAAAAGGAAACAGGGCAATCAGGCAGAACACACACCCAGGTATTTTCAAAGAATTAAAAATCACTAGAATTAATTGTGGTTTACAGAACTGTCTTTTCAACATAATGTCTCTTTCTCAGCTACAGATAGTTGAACAATTTAATAAATGCTGTGTTCAAGGGACAGATATATGCCTTCTCATCTTGGCTACATCAAGGGCCTGTTTATATGTTTTTGAAGGAGGTGTTATCTGTCTGGCAAACTGGGTCTTCAGTCATTTACTATTGGAAGCTATGGAGAGTAATGTTAATCCAGATTAACAGAAGTGTGACAGAAATAGCAGCTTTCTCAGTCATTGTTGCTCCTATGGTGTAATGAAAGCAGGAAGTGGACATACTGCTGCTTTTGTACAATCACAACAAAAGGGTGGAATTGCTCACAGTGATTACTAAATAATCCTTGTGGTTTTGCTCTTCCTGAATGTCAACTGCTTGCATGTATTTGCACAGCTGTGTATCAGCTTTAATTTTCAGTCTTAGATAAATGGAAAGTGTTTTTTTCCCCTGTTTTTACTGAGGTGTGATCCTTCTAAAATGGTTCCTTCACTGTGTTCTAATGCAAAATCTTCATTAAATCCACAGGAAGCATGTTACCCTCCCTTCTCCCCCAGCTAGTTCAGCTCTTTCCAGTTCTTTTAATTGATTGAATGCTGTCAGTGTGATTGACACTGTAGAAACACTCTGCATGACATTGCAACTTAATTTAGAAGTGCTGACCAGTCAGTTCAATTTAAAGGCAATGGAAATTATCCCATCTAATGTCTTCCATTATAATGCTCTGTACAATTACTGATTACTAACTTGGGTTAATCAGCCTAAAATACTCCATACAGTATTTCTTGTTGAGTATGATGTTTCTAGCAAGAGTTGTGGAGGGAGGAAAAAGAAAAGCAATGTTTTATGTAGAGTTCCTCTATAAAAGTATTGTAATTATGTTATTAGGTTGGTTCATCTATATTCAAGAGACAAGTAGCTGCATTAGGTTTAGTTATGGCAAAGAATTTGTCTTGTAAGCTTTTATTGTGTTCTGTTAATAAATATTTTTTCAATGGACTGTATGTTACTTATGTAATTAATTTAGAAGGAATCTTCAGGATCTCCTCTTTTGAGGTTTGTTATGGATAAACTAGGACTAGACTGCATGTATAGAATGAGTCATGGAATAAAATGGGAAATACTGCAAGTAGCACACTGGTGTGGTCAAAATGTACGACTAAGAATTTAAAGAACAAAGGTGGCATATCCCATCTCTTATGATGCAAGTATAAATAGCAGTATCAAACTTCAAAGTAAAGTGAAGATAAAAAATAGTAACAAGAAGTCAGCAGAAATACTGAAAGAATAGTGATTAGCATGGAGAGAAGTAGAGGTGTGATTAATTGCAGAATGTTAGATATGGGAAAGACAAGGTGGAAACTGCCTAAAACCCACACATAACCAGTTCAAATGTTACCAGAACTGATGTAGGTCAATGTAGAAGTAGGGTAGAAATGGAAAAGTCACATTGAAATTAACTTAAATGAAGAAACAGCAGATAGTAGTGTTGGCCACAAAACAGAGATTATAGTCTGTCACCATTTCAAATTTTAGTATATGAATATCTTACATGTTAAATTAAAAATACACTATGTAATTTATGCCAGTCCACTTTTGCATTCCATAGCTTGTAACTGAGAAATTGCAGAGGAAACTGTTGCTGAATCAATAAATAAGAAAAGTGTACCTGGTTGAAGGTCACACACTTTCCTGCCTGCAGAAACATTCTTTGTTAGCACTTCAATGCCATTTTGTAAAGTATTTGGCTGTCAGTTTTGGAAGTTTATAAATATTTTAATATCTTAACTTACTCTCTTTGCATTTTGTAGTTATGATTTGCTGGAGAAAACAAGGGCCCAGTAGCCATACCACTTTGTTCTGAAGGGGTGGTTGACAGCTCCTATGAAATGAAGTCAAAACAAGGTCTGAAGTCTGCATCATAAGCTTGTTGACATTCTGAAGCTAATTTAAATGTGTAGTATTTGCCACACAAAGAGATTTAGTGGGGGTTGAGAAGAAAGGTTAGGTCTCTTACCGTTCAGCAACAGAACTCTACAACTCGATTTCATAAGGATGCTGTAAGTCCCTGTTAACACAGCTGAACTTTCCATCAGTAGCTATTGTAACTTTCCTAGAGGAAAATAAGAAAAAAAATGATCTTTTTTCTCATATGAGAGATGATATTTTGAAGATTTTTTCTGCTTAGATGTCTAGTATGTTACTTTTTTTTTTTTTTTTCCCCTTAATTTAAAATATTCATCTAAGAAAACTTAAAGTCTACAGGCTGGGAGTATTTTGTTGTAAACTTAAGTGCAGTCATTCAGAATGACTGAATTTCTAAGTTAACTTCTAAGGTGAGATTCTTTTTAAGTAGAAGTTTTATATTCACTTTCAAAATGAAGTTCACATTTAACTTCTGGAATAAAATATTTAAATTGTATTGTGTTTCAAATAGAGCAGTTGAAAGACTTTATTTTTTTTTAAATCCTGTGATAACTTAAAATTTTTTACACTTTTTATGCAAAGTGAGACAAGTTCAGAATTTCCAAGTTTTGTGTATTAAAAACTCAGTTCTACAGACTGGATCAACTATATTGCTAGTTATTAAATACTCCAAAATATGTTTTCCAAAGTTTGTTAAAATGAAAATTCATTAATTCAAACACAACCTATTTCTTATGGTTTTTGCCTATTTTTTCCTGATTACCTTTTAAAACATTTGTTAACTATAAAAATCATATTATTACTTTCTATTTTTATAGTTGTAATTCCTTGCACTGAAATATAGAAATTATTATTCTATTACTACTAATCTATTACTTCTTTTACTAATCTATTCCTATTACATGTGTAAACTAATATAGGATCTACCTAAAAGAATCTGAAAAGGGGTTTGTCTCTCACCTAAATTTAGTTATCTATACAAGCACTTCAAGAAAAGTTCAGGAACATGACTGCAGCAATCAGTTTAGATGTCTGCTTTACTGTGAGGTAAGCCATAGCTCACCTTAAAACACTAATTCTTCCCATTTACTATGAAGGTAGTCTAAAGGACTAACTTTAAGTGTTTTCTGGTTTTGATGTCTAAGGACAGATTAATATTACCATTTAAGTCTGAGAGCACATTTGACATGGATACTTTTGCTAAAATTCAGAGCATGTTCTTAAATCCTGAAATTGTGACAAAACTTGCTCAATTGTGTTCTCTATCTGTAACCCCTAAAAAGTATGAATTCAGTCCATTTCAATCCACTTTGGCAGAAAGGCAAAAGTTTTTAGGGTTCTGCAAATTCTGTGAGTTTTGTCATCTTAGTAGAGGAGTCTCAGTTAGTGCCCCTCATTAATGAAAATGTATGAAAATATCAGCTATTAAAGATTTTTTATTTTTTTTTTTAAGCAGTAACCAGATGTCAAAATTAGATTATGTATAACCACAGACCAGCCATAACGTACACTATTTCCTGCCCACAGTGTGGTGGGCATAATGGAAGACAAAGATATTACAGCACCGAGCCTTATTTTAGGGAATAAAAGGCACATGTTCTTAGGAAACTACTGTCATTAATTACACTACTGACAGAAAATTTATTTATGTTATACAAGAAGAAAAGCCCCTAGTTTATGTAATTCAAGCAGGAATCCACAATCAGTAGAACCCTTTTGCTGATACAGAACCCTTTGCTGATAGAACCCTTCTGCTGATACAGGCTTGACCTAGATGGGCATTTCTATACTGGTATATCCATTTCTAGGATAGGCTGGGGTTGAAAAACTCTTTATTCAGACTTCAAATAATTAGCCCCCTTCTGTATATCTTCTATCAGGTATTCGTGTCTTGACTGCATATCCTATTTTTACATGGTATTACTTTGATCTGTATTATGTGTTTTAATAGACTGGATCAGCAGTTTTAAACCTGAAATGTGTTTTCAGAAGAAAATGAAAATGTTGGCCAAAATAGTATTAATAACTTTTGATAATACAATTTTGTATACTCACAATGGAAAGTTTCAGGCTGGTAGGCTACCTGTGTGGGCATATATACATATATGCATATATATTTATATACAGACGTACACACATACACGTGTATGTATATATGTATATATATACACAGCCATATACAAGGTGTGGAGTTTTTTTGTCTTGGCTGCTGTCTTGCTTCATGACAGTAAATGATGCCTTCATCTGCTTTTAGGCATAGATTTGCTGGCAAGGTGGTATCCACCTGAAAGCACACTTCTTCCCTAGTGTCTGAACTGTGGCAGTGCAGTGCATTCATTCCACTGTAGTGATGCATCAGATAAGACCTCATTTAAATTCTAACATTTTTAGCCTCTTTTATTCATTCCTGATGTTAAACCCAAATGTTTAATTATTGCAAATTTCCTTTGCCATGCCAATGTTCAGTATTCAGGTTATCTCAAAGTCCTTAATTGTCCCTGGAATGTTTGATTTTACTTCTTTGCCCCCATACTCATAGCTAAATAAGCTTTTTAAAAATATTGTATTTATCTTTTGATCTCAGCCACGTCTTATGCCAAAGTTTGCTTTAAAAAAATGCCTGTGGTCCTACTGTCTTCTTGCATTGTTTCACTCCTTCCTGGAATACAATCCCTGATCTTTAGAAGAGGACATCTAGTCATGCATGTATAAAATACCATAATGTAGAGCTTCCCTTTCCTTGCTCCACAACCATATGATGTCAAATCTCAGGTCAAATAGTCATCTAGCATTTGTGTGCTGTTGCTGAACCTCCTTGTTGCTGCATGTTTGCTCAGTAAGACAATTGCTGTTTGTTTGCTCAGTAGGACCAAAGCACAGTGCGACTGTGTGTTACACGGTAAACATGTTAAAGTGTTCAGCGGGCCATAGTGACAAAATGTGCTGTAAAAATAGAACATAGAAATGTGTCTTCGCTAAACAATCCTTTCCTGCTGCGGGACACTGGAGTGGTAATGGAGAAGACAGTTCTGTTAAGTGACATATCTTGTGTGCTATACTGAATGGTGTTAACAGAAGATATGTAAAGCCTTAATATAGTCATTATTTGACCTGTATATGAGTTTGTAAGAGTGTAGGTGTTAGGTGTTATACTGCTAGGTTTTTTTTAGTATTGGTATGTGGCTTATGTAGGGAGTTTATAGACATCTGGAACACTGTAGCCAGTTTTGTAGCTCTTAAATCAAGACAGATGTTGATAAACTGGAGCAGGTTCAGTGGAGGGTCACCAAAATGGTTGGGGGTTTGAGCACTTCCTCAAAAGAAGATGGAATCAGTCTCTTCTTGGTAGCATTCAGTGAATGGACAAGAGACAACAGACACAAATTGAAATGCAAGAAAACACATTTAAACACAAGAAACCAGTGTCTCTAAGAGTGATCAAACAGTGGAACAGGTTGCTCAGAGAGGTGGTGAAGTCTCCATCCTTGAAGGTATTCAGACTGTGACTGGGCAGCCTGCATTTGTGGGCAGCCTGCTCTGGCTGACACTGCTTTGACCGGTGGCTTGCACTACACAGTCTCCAGAGGTGCTTTCTAACCTCAAATATTCTGTGACTCTCCAACGGGGGTGACCAGAGGAAATGGTGGTTGTTGCCACATGTACTGCACAGCCAGGTCTGTTTTCATGCTGAGACTGGTATGATTCCACCCTCTACCCAGAGAGAAGCTGAGGGGAGTGTTCCGCCAAGCAGAAGACCAGGCTGAGCTGGTAGAGCAATGGTTGTGTTTCTGGAGTGCCAAAGTAACAACTGAATGTTCAAAACTCAGCTGCCTCATTTCCATGGATCTCTGTGGCTAAAATATTTTTACAAGATGACCTTATGCATCAGCAAAAGGTGACCTTTATCATGACCATCACTTCCCTAATCTACTTACCCTTTTTTCTCTGGGAGTGTTGGAAGTATGGCACACTATGTTCTATATTCCGCTCTCTGAAAACTTCACTTCACTTTGAGAGGAGATGAGTCATTTCTTCTTTTCTTTCATCTGCTAGCACCAGCATCCCTTTCTGTTTCTTTCATCCCTCAAAGTTGCCTTCTGCCTCTCATCCTACATGAAAAAACCACCTACCTCATTCAGTTATTTTCTAATCTAGGGGCTCTTCCCTGCTTCCTACATCCACCCCTGTTTTGCCATGTACCTCATTAGTGAACTCAGCCTCCATTGACTTTTCCCATCCACTCTGAAAACTGCTGTTATTCTTTCCCAGTGCAAAAAAAGGCTGATGCTATTGCTGTGCTGGGAAATACTCTAGATCATGGATTTCCTTAGCAAAACTCTTGGAAATATATTCCACCTCTTTACCTCCCACACTGGGGAACCTTTGTTCTTGTGATTAGTAAGTAAGAATTTTAGGAAGAAATAACCTCAGCCTAGGCACACTGATAAAACCATGGTTTGCTCATGTAAGTAAAATGTGTTGTATGTTTAAACTGTCTTGGTCACTGTCTTGCAACTGCAGCTGTTATTATTGATGCTTTCCAACAAGACTTGTATTAATTTTCCTGCCACTTTTCTTTTTCTGAGACTCATTTTCTCCTTGTCTATCTGATAAAAGCAATACTCTAACATTGTCTTAAAAAGCAGTATGTGGCTTTATAATATTCTTACTGTAGCTGCTGTCATACATTTTTAAACAATCACTATTTTTTTCAATGAAAATTTAAAATTGTCCCTGCATGATGCAGTTCAGATATTGGGGTTACAATTTGTATAAGCACATTATTTGAAGAATAAAACATCCTGGTTAAGTTTCAGAGGTGAGCTGTAGAATCTTGTAGTAAATCTGAAATAGGATTTAAACCCATGAGTGCTGCCCAGCTGTCAGTGTCCAAAACATACTTTTCCCAGATATGCTCAGCTGCACTTAATGCTGGAGGTTTGTCAGCTCTGGTGCTTAGAAGCTACCTCCTAAGTATGACCGGGACTGCCTGGTTTCTAGCAATGGGCAGCTAGGTCACAAGGTACTACGCAGGCACTCGTTCAGATATAAACTGTTTGGCTGGTGTAAATGTTCTTGTAGAACACCTACTAGATCAGCTGCAGTTTAAGTCTGGACCCTTCTCTTTTGTCAGTGTCCCAGCATTTGAATCATTCACCAGGATATAGGAAACCAAAAGTCAGCCTTGTTTCCTCCTGGTGGAATGCATAACTCATCTGCCATATGTTCTTAGAAGGGCTGTTTTCAGCTCTTGGCTGGCCTCTCCAAGTGTAGTTATATATTCATTGAAGGCCTGAGAGAAAGTGAGCAAACTTGGTTCTATAGTTTGATTATTAGGGCAGTTGCCTGGGAGGGATGTATAGTCTCCTGAAGTAAGACAAGTTATACAAGTTATATTAAAATACATAAATTGTGCATTGGGACGTGGACTTTCAAAGGTAAAAGGAGGTAGGCTGCAGTTCTGTTTTATGCACAATCTCTGGAGGTGTTCTTTTTTCTTTTTTTTTTTTTTTTTTTTCCTTTTTCTCATTGTCACAGACACAATTATTCCAGTTCTCAGTGGTTCACAATTTTCCACTTATTGTTAACCACTACAGTCAGTCTTTACAAATCTAGTCTCAATTACTTGTCTTAATCAGACTTGATTTTCTTCTAGACTAGTAATATTCTAGAATATTACTGTTCTTCTTCAGTGATACTTTAAAGTATATGTTGATTTAAAAAGTGAAAGTAGATATGATTTCCTTTCTTTTTTTTTTTTTTCTTTTTTTTCTTTTTCCGCTCCCCACCAAGCCTCAGTATCAAACCTATTCTGTATTGATAGTTTCGAGTGGTAGTGTGAGAGCTTTTATGCCTGGGCAGTAGGGAATTCAGCTGTTCTTGCCTAATTACAGTTTTATTTTTGATCATTTCAATTTCCAGTGCTTTTCCTGCTGTCCTACACACCCCATCTTCTTGGGGTGCTTAATAAATTACTGGCTCTCTAGGGCTCATATAGCTGTCTGGGCAGTAAATAATAATTCATTGCTTCCTGAC
Organism: Aramus guarauna; assembly: GCA_013400195.1. NCBI lineage: Eukaryota > Metazoa > Chordata > Aves > Gruiformes > Aramidae > Aramus > Aramus guarauna. Next base: position 37,862 of record VXBL01002121.1, on the reverse strand, counting down.
CAGAATGTTTTCCCCATAAGTCTTTTTTCCTCTAGAAAAAAGAAGGAAAGATATTTAAAATTAATGCAATGCACTAGAGAGATGCTTGTTTGAAGTACAGGAAAAATAGGGAAAAAAAGGACAGTTTTACAGTTGTCTCTTTCCACATAGGGAATCATACCCATCTTACCCTGGACCCAGAAATTGAGTTCTTATGTTCTGATTGGATAAAAAGTGCTTGAAACCTAGTCTAATTATTAAACTAATTATGTTTCTAATACATTTTGGTTTCACTTTTGAAATGCTGAGAGTTTTTATGTTTCTGAACATTTTTAATGAACAACAAAACCAAAAAAATTATCAGTTGAGAAGAGGCTAGTCACTCATTGGTGGACAAAGGAAAGTGTTTTTGTTTTTCTCAGAATTTGTTTCTAATGCTAATTCTTTTAAAAAAATAGACCCAAATCATTCCAGGCATATAATTTAATAAAACCATGCCACTTTAATTTTGTCTGTTGAGTAGCCACAGGAGCTTGTTGATTCTTTACAGTGAAAGGATGGCTGTCTGTTTAAAAAGAATCTACATAATTATTTACAAAAGAGGAAAATTACAATAAACTGCTTCATGCCAGTTGTTAAAATAATCTCATTAGGAAGAATTTGTATAGACAGGGAAGGAAAGAAGAGGGAAATTACAGAAATGAAAATGCACATCTAAATGTATTACATTTTGAAACATTTCAATTTGCATGCAAATTGAATATTGAATTAAAAAGCTTTAAGAAAATTAAAGCGTGAACTATTTTATAAATTAAGAGAATACGCAAAAAGCTGAAACAAATTTTGTACGTTTCTCGGCTATTCCCCTTGGCATATACATTGTGATCTTTACGACCACTCATATTAAAGCAGTGGAAAGAGTTTAGATTTAATTTCAGGATGACATACACTGCAGTACATCACAATATTATTGCAAGACAGTTATTAGCATTAATCATTATGTATATATTCTCCTTGATTTATTAACCACAAAGATGAAAGGAAGAAAATTCATTTGAGGAACATGGTCAAATAAAACAAAATCTGGTTTTGAAAAAAAACCCAAACAAACAACACAAAACTGCATAAATATTAATTGCATTTAGTTTTAAATGTGTCTGCAAATTACAGTAGATAAATTACATTGCCACTGGTAATTACATAATGATAACTGTTATGCAAGGGAATGCCTGTGTTACTGTATTAGCAATGATACTGCACTTTGCCTACTTTTATCTATCATTAAAATTTATGTCAATTGGCCAAGTCATTTCTCATGACAAACTGTCTTATTTTTGGATGAAGTAATAATTTGTTATCACAAAATGCAGTGCTTCTAATGCACTTTGTTAAGTCTATTGGAAATTCTTGCTTACAGGTACTGGAAAATAATTGAACATGAAAATTAATAATCCTTTCCAGAGAAAGAAAATATTGTTTAATATTTCTCCATAAAGATGCTTATTTGCTTCTAAGTTTATGTAAGATACTCCTATTAATATCAAAAGGAGGCATGCATGTGAGGAGGAAAAACAGACTTGTAGTTGATTGGCAAGATTACATTATGGAATTTTATTATGAGAATTTTATGTTATTGGACTAGCAGACTACCCAAAAGTATAAATTAATTTACCATGTATTAATATTTGTTTCATTTTTTGTAGAAACAGTATGGCTATCCTAATATGGTCATCATCTTTTATACAACTGTTCAAACATCTAACTCTCATTTAGGTCTTCAGTCTTTTGTCTATTGGCTTTGATTAACTCTGGACTGCTCTTTTGCTGTCTGTATTATAATTGAAATAAGAAGAAATGTATTTGTGATGTTAAGGGAAGAAGCAAGTAGAAAAAAAGAACCCAAACGTAGTATTTATGAAGATGAGAGACTTTTCCAAATACGCAGTGAACACTGATGTTACAACAAAACACAGCAGAATTCCAAATAAACACAGCTAGGTTGGTTTTGTCATTGGATGTTTGAAGGTTGCCAACCAACGTCTGCTGCCTGGTAGCTTGTTTAGCGCAGTGTATGGTGCATGAACACTTACCTAGTAGCCTCCATAGAAGTACCTGAGTCTCATTTAGCAGAATAATGGTAATTTCAATAGATCTATGAAATAGCAGGAGAGTGCTCTTGTAAAATGCTAGGAAAAGCAAATTCCAAAGGCAAAGGAGTGAAAGTCTTGAGGTTTGCTGTAGTAAATGTGAATTAAGGAACTAGCAAGAAGATTCCAGGAAAAACCAGGCAAAGAGATCTGAAAAATAAATGCTACTGAAAACTATTTGTGGCATTATAACTTCAATACTTCTATGAGTTTTTTTTTCACTTGATGCTATATTTTCCTTAACATGAAACTGGAATATAGTGGTTGTTTATAAAAACATTCCATACCTGTGTATGTACTATGAAGTTCTCATGAAAAACTTTGCACTTTTAACTGGAACTCTGACACAACCAACCTATTTTTCTATGTAGCTAACAAAACTAGCTGTTAACATTGCTGGAATACAAATGAATAACCACTAAAACACTTGTGTACTGAAAATATGCAATGAGGAAGGAGAAAGTATAAGCCAGAACTCTGGGTTGAATATTACTTTAGAGACTTAAAGAAAGAGCTATCTAATTTTTAAGCATGTGGAGATACATGCTTTTGAATTCCATTCACTACTTCATAATACTCTTCACTCTTGAAATTTCCTAAATATCGATCAAAATCTTTTTTATATGTTAGTGTTTGTAATGGTAACTTATGTTTGTATTTAACTTTAAAGATCTTTAAGAACAGTGACTACTTAGTAATTACTGTAGTATCTTATTGTCAACGTTTATCCTGTTTGTGGAGTAAGGAAAAACTGTTGACACCCCAGCAAGATAAGCATGGGTTTACTAAGTAGTACAGTTGCCATAACTATCCTTGTCTTGTACTTATTTTCTGTGTTATTAAATCAGTTTCCTGCATAGAATAGTAACAGTACAGAATAAATGGATTGGTTCACTGTCATGGCAAGATAATGAATGCATTGTGTCTTTCTATAGCACGCCAGCAATAGTAGTGTAGAATATAGCCTGACATTTGATATTTTCTAGCTATTTGTGTGGGTGGCATTTATTTAAAACTGACTTAACACCTTTCAACAAAATATGTAATAAATGCCTTTAGCTCTTCTAGCTTGGAAAGTATTTGGAGGCTGTCTTGTCCATTAGGAAGATTCTGTGAGAGTGTCATTGGACTCTAAAGTCCACTTCTTATGACTCTTAACACTAAGGGAGATCAGTAGAAGTTAAGACAAGCCATTACCTCAGTGGAAATAGTCCAAGGTTGTTTCTATCCATATCCACCCATTTCTTCACAGTATGGAGGAAACATGTGTTTCTACCTCTCAGATTATTCTGTCTTGAAAATGATATACTGTAAGCAATGGCAATTAAACACACAAGTTCCTCCTGTATTTCAAGTATACAGGACAAGCCTGCCTCCTCTGTTATGTCAGAGATTGTAATTCTTGATAAATAACAGAAAATATTCCATATTTTTTTCAACAGGAATTATATTTTGTTATTTTTATGTATTTATGAAAATGAATTCAGAAGAATACCAAGGGCAGAATAGATTGTGAGCCCTTTAGGGAACATTCTTTGTTTGTATTTTTATGCTTCACTATGCAGCTACATAACCTAAATGCTATTAAAATACAAGAAGAATGCAATCATAGTTTTAAATATTTCCTTGGTACCTAGATGTTCTAAAATATATAATATTGCACTTTTTTCTTCTCTAAAGATAAAACTAAGCAGCACAATAAAACGGTAAGCATTGCTGCATAAGTCTATGTATCGTGAGTGTCTATGTATAAATAGATAACGTGTATAAATGTGTGAAAGACTAATCAGCAATTCTTAGCAAGAAAAGTTATTAAATTCTGTAGGGGAAAGCAGCAGGAAGAAATACATAACTCTTCTCTGGAACATGTTAGTGTGAATTCATCCATAGCAAGGTAGTGCAAGTTAAATATCTTTGAATCTAAACAAAATTTTGTTTCAATAAAAATGAACAAAATTTGACAGAAATAATTGATAATAGAATTGAAAAATTTTAAGTTTATCTTTTTTGAGTGACAACTCATGAGAAGAGCAAATTCTTTGGTGTAATGTTGATTGAGGATACTGTTTTATGTTACAGGAACCAAGAAGTTATGTATAATTTTGTAAGGAGGCTTTAATCCTTGTATCAATCAATATGTGACAAGGTGTATCTTTGTCTTTAAAATTACACAGCTCTTGTTCATTCACACCCATTTGATATTTATTTTCTTCTGGGTCATACCTAGCAACAAGCATCACCTCAGCATTTTGGGAGGAGGTTCAACTCTGCATGAAATAAATGTCGTCATCTGCTATTTCTTAGTTAGAAATGGCTAAATTCTAGATTTTTTTTTTCACGTAAAATATATTAAAATCTCTCTCTACATATATTAAAATCTCTAAAATGTCAAATGAGCTATAAAATCTGTTTTGTTTTGGGTTTTTTTTTGTATAATCAAGGATTCTATGTTCTAGTTCTCCTTCAGAGAATTTCCTCTAGATCACCAGTCACAGATACTAATGCTCCACCTTTATATAATACGACCTTTACCATATTTGTTACAAGTGTAGCGAGTGTGCTTCAAGCGCCTCTGTCTACTTCTACTTTTTAGCTGGAAAAAAAAAAAAAAGTTGCTGAATCTCAAATGTCTAATCAAAGGGCAGTTCAGTTTCCAGTCTAAAAGTGCTTGGATAAAGACTGCTTGATTTGCACTTCTCTGTGTTTCAAAGATTCAGTTTCATTTGTTCTTCACAAGGAATGTAAAGTAATATCAACTTAAGCTGATTCTTTCATTTTTTTCTTCTTTCTTATGTTCCAAAGGTTTCTTATTTGATTAGTTATTATTTAATTAGTCTTCATCTTCCCCTTTCTCTCTGTTTTTCTTAACTACACTCATTTGATCAAGCTCCAACTACTAGTTCAACATTCTCTCTATTTCTTTCCAGAACAGTTGATGTTGCACTGTATGATGCCAGCCTATAGACGGGGATGGATGTGGATAGATACTCGCTGAGCCATGATTACTGTGGAGAAGTGAACGGCCATGGTCTAAAGGGGACTTCAGATTCTGATGCCTACGCTTGTGGTGTAGGATGGTGGTACCTTTGATGAAGGAGTCCATATCCAACATACCTACCTACTAGAAGACATGATGCCTGTGCAGTTAGGTATAGTGGCAGACTATGTTGCAGGAGACATGTACTGTACCCTAGGGTAGCACAGATTCAAGAATTTTTCCTTCGGATGTGTTTTTTTCTCATAGAGTTATCTTTACTATTTTCTCCCAGTAAAGCGTACAAAGAATACCAAAATTCTGTGCACCTCAATTATGGGGACTAGGGAGCCTTCCCTAGCACTGTGTCATGGAGGTCTCGACTTCTAAGACAAAGGATAATTAATTTGCAGGAATCCTGTCAGGATTTTGAAGGAAGAGAGTCAATACTGCAAAATGAAATTTCAAAGGCAGCAGGGTCGTCTGTGCATAAGCCTGTCTATTAAGCAGTGCATGTCACTAAAATGGGTCCACACATCAACCTCACCCACAACATTTCATTCTAGAGTAGTCCATTACTCTTAAAGTATAAAAAAGATACTATTCAATGAAAAAAGTACCATTTTAATGCCATTATGATAAAAATAAAAATTTCTGTTTTCACACATTACTTGCAGATGATTGCAAGTTATCTTTGTCAGATCTGTTGTATGTTATAATTACAAAGATTCAAACATTTGACTTCTGTAAACCTGTTACCAGGAGACAGTTATAAAATTCTTCTTCCCTTTTCCCTCCTGGTGACTATCTGCCTTAGGTCTTTGTCTCAAATTCTCCCTCATTACATCTGCCCTTAGTTTCTGTCTCTCTCACTCCTTTATTCCTTCCCCCCTGCAAAGCCACTTCCCCTGTACAAAGTAGGATCTGAGGATCTCTGCCATGCTTATTACTGCTTCTCTTCTGTGTGTCTCACATCAGACTGTTCCAGATGATTGTCTCATCTGTCTTAGATTCATCAGACTCACAGGAAAGAGTTTTATCAACATTTAAAGAAGACTAAAAGTCTTTTGCTCCCTCCATCCCCTCCACAGCTGCCAGAATTCAGTTAAAAAACCAAAATCTATGAAAAGAGACTTCAATAAAATGAATATTATTGAACTCTTCATGTTAAAATAACAATAGGGCTGCCCTTTTTCTCTTAAGTCTTCTTTTTTGGCCTATTAACATTCCAGTGAAATACATTGAAAACCACTGCGGAAATACTTTCAAGAGCACTGCAGTTACTTTTGACCTATGTCTGACTCCTTGTAGCAATCTAGTATTTAAGTCAGTCAGATGAATGAAAGGATTTTTTTTTTTTCCAAGAAGGCGTTGTGAAGTTTAAAACAAAAATATGCAGCTTGACACTTCCAGTAGTTCTATGGCATAAGAAGGAAAAAGACTACAGTTCTGTATTTCTGTAACAATTGTTTATTTTGTAGTATAGTATTTCCAGGTTTTGTTGGTTTTTTTTTTTTTGTTGTTGTTTGTTGTTTGTTGTTGTTGTTGTTGTTGTTGTTGTTGTTTTCTTTTTTTTTCCTCTTTATGATTAATACTCCATTAATGCATCTTTTCAGTTTGTCTTTTTTCCAAACCATCTGCCTCCTTCTAATGTTTCTATTCCTTGGAAAGTCTTTAGCTAGGTAAATGATACGCTGTACCCTTTCATATTCTTGAATATGCGATAGTGATTTAATCTCTTGAGAAACAGACATGTGATTACCCTTTTCAGACTGAACATTTAATGAGTTTTAGTAAAAGCATTGTTGAAACCTTTAAGGTTAAGATCAAGGTAGATCACACATGTAAAAGAGATGCAAAATTTATTATTGGACTTGATGTTGGAATTACCAGGATGACAATCTTTCTCTGGGTCATGCAGAGAAGTCAAACACAAATGATTATCATAATTTTCCTGACCCTAAAAAAACCTGTGAATTTCCTCACAGATCTTCTTAACTTCATCCTGACTGACTTTTTCAGACTTTTCTCCATTTTCAGTTTAGGATGTGGACTTTTTATGGTATCTTGTAGTTAATTTTCTGACTGCATATGAAAATACCAGTTCATGGACAAGTGTCATGCCTTGTCTGGGACTCCCACTTTGTATTTACTAAGGCTTTACACTGTCCTTTCTTATTGTTGTTGTAAGATCTATAATCGGTGTGAATACTCATAGAACATTTTAGTATTGTTCAGCTTTCTCTGTAGGGCATCCTTTATTGTCACTTCATTACAAAAGTATAAAGTCTCAACTCAAGATTTATCTTAGAAATAAGTTTTTAGGACTTTCCTGATGTTCTTAACATTTTCTTCTTAAGAAAGAGACTCTTTTTGGTTTTCTTGTTTTGTCCTTTTAGATATTTTCTAGTAAGACACTAGTATTTATTGGGTTTGCTGATCTTACAGAAATAAGTGTGTCTCTTGAAGCAAGGGCTGAAGACTGTAGGCTTACTCCAGCATACTTTCATGATTTACATAGCAATAGGCTAGAAATTGAAGGCCAAGGAAATTGTCATGTCACTTATTGGCACTTTCTGACAACTTTTTGAGACACAGCAAATTCTAATCTATAAGTTCAATAGTGATGACAGTTACTATAAGTATCTCTACTGGTAGAGGCCTATGCATTTTTTTCACCCCAGACATACTTGAAGAAAATTGAAATTGCTTTGTCTGGATCATAATATATGCTGCTGTTAAGCAAAGATCAAATTCCTAAAGCACAGCTGCCTACAGTTTTCTAGTAGTTACCTTATTTTAAAAGCTTATGTATGATCTCCAGAAGCTGATTCTTCATAACTGGAAATGAACCATAATGGCCATCTGAAGGTGCAAATGCCGCAGAATCCTATGACTTATACCCAGAGTGGTTTGCTGAATCTAAAAATAAGAGTTCATGTATTCCTTCTCTGAAAGGCAAAAACTACATTCCTGAAGCCAGTCATAACAGGTAAGGGGTATTTTTTTTCTTAAAAAGTGACTTGCAGGATAAAAAAAAAAAGAATAAAAGTTTGAAGGATTATCTTTCCAGCTCAGTTTAAGTGGATGATGAACTGCCAATATAAACCAAACATAAATTATATATTATATTTGCAGATTCAGTTGTTCTTAGCATAAGTTCTGCACAATTTAGTCAGATGTTTATGAAGAAAGAAGGCCCTTCCTCCATTGTTTTTCCCATTTCCTATTAGAGCTTTTTAACAACCATTTTTATAAATATTCACATCTAAGAAACTGATGCCAAACTGAGCTTCATGACCTTTTACTTCTGTTATCTTTTCCTCTTTGAATTAGCAGGAAACACATTCCCATTCTCTCTAGACCCCCTCATCTATTTTTTTTTTTTTCAATAGTAAGGAAAAAAACCCCATATACATGAAAAGAGACTCGTCATCTTAAAGTAAAAGTATTATCTCTAGAAAGAAATTCCTTAAATTAGGTTCTAATAGTATTTATAAGGAAAAGTTTCATAATGCAGTCTGACTTTATCATTTTTCCCAATTCTTTAAGTGCATATAGAATTTATCCTACAGTGTCCTATGACATGTCACTGCATCATGAAAATATATACAACCACATTCTCTCCAGTACCATTTTATCACTTTTTTTTGCCTCTGTTTATCTTGGGAACTGCAAAGTAGTTTAGGAGCTGATTCTGCAACTTGAATTTCATAAGCAGGCTGCTCTTACTCCACCATGAATTATGCAGAGTTAGGTGTAAAATACATTGGCATTCTGTCTACAAAATAAGATGAAAGAGTTTTGTAATGGGAAGTAATGCTCAGAGAGACCTGGAATGCACCTAACTCTCTAGCAACTGAAACAAATTTACTGCTGCTGGTGTTGCAAAGGGCAATAGTAAAGGAAAGTTTCTCTTCTAATGTAAAAAAATCAGCTAACGTATATGTTACAATCGATCTGATTCAAGCTCCTCTACAGTAGCATAATAACTTCTTTTATTTATTTATTCATTTATTTATTCTTCCCTTGCAAGTAATTTTTCAGGTTTCTGTAAATCATAATGATTTGTGAGACCTAATTTTGTGAAAAGACTATTTGAAAGTTGCTAATCCAGTCGCTGGCAATAAACAACCACCGTTACAGGAAGCATCTCACTAGAACCATACAGATTACATAAAATTTTGGGAACAGCTCACTGAGATACTTCTCATGTCCCAAAGGAAAGAAAGCAATGACTGGCAAAATAGATATATTTTTAGCTACTATTCATTTGATTCCCAAACATTAGGTCAAAAGTTAGGTCAGGTGTCTGATCAAGATGCAGCTGACTGACAATTTCAGGAAGATGTAGAGGAAAGAACACAGGATTAAAGAAACAGAAGATTCTTGTACCAGTAAGGGTATGCTCATTTGGACATACAGCTGAAAAGCTAACCTTAGATAAGGTTGAAATAAGGATAAAGGAAGCTGTTCACTAACATGGTGTTCTTAACCATTTCTATTAATCTAGGATGCTGGTTTTTCTCCCCTTACATTACAGTGGATTTACAAGCCACATTTTTGAGACTTTTCTTCTGGCATACTTTATAGTTCCAAATAATTTTACCATATTCCAATAGTATTTGGGGTTTAACTTCTTGTGTTCTCTTTAGTAGTAAGTAAAAAGAAAACAAAAATAAGGCATAAAATCATTTTATCTCAAGGCCATCTGCTACATCATTTCTGTTGAACTCTTTCTTACTGTCATTTCATTCAAAGCAGTGTAGCAGATGGTGTGGGAACCATCTCATAAAGTACCTTAGTTTTCTTTTGTTTATAGGTATTCTAAAAAAATCTGTCTATAGATCATTGTTAACTAGCTACTCTGTAGGAAACCAGTAAAGCTAGGTGAGTAGAATTAACAATTAATGATACGCATCCTGATGTCTTCACTTATTTTAAATTATAGAGCCTTTACCAGAAGGAAATCCTCCCTGAAACATTACCAGAGCATGGAATGACTAAAAAGACCATTAAAGTTTCAGAATTTTCTCTAATAAACTATTATTACATTCACTTTCAGCTTGTGCTGTGCAAAATAATTACCATTTTAAAAATAAACACCATTCTTTGGTGAAATTGAATTTTATGTAGGTCTACATGTCTCCTCTTACCTTTGTGTAAAAGGATCTGCAAATGAATACAGTGCCAGGAATGGCTGCTGAAGGGAGGACTTGTGAAACATAATATGGAATATTGATTGCAAATTCTCCTTGAGCCTTTGTCCTCTGATGTTTTAATGAGAAAGTTATTCTGAAGTGTGCATGCTACGTAGCCCTTGGCACTTAACATAAATGGCCTACTTAGGAAACTATGATCAATTAAGAGAGCAAGAGAAAACAAATTAAGTCACAGAGAGATTCAGAGGTGCAAAATTAGTCTCTGGTCTTACCCCTTTTTTCCAGGAGGAGCTCATCTTTCTTAATACAGGGTGATCTTCAGAAGACAAACCAGCCAGTGTCAGTGGATGAAGGTGAATATCATCAGTCCTGCAGAAGGATTTCTGTTGGGGCAAGACAGAACTGGAAACAACATCGTATGTCACTTGTCTTCAGGCAAATCTACATCAGCTCAAATTTTGAATCAAGGTTTTTTTGTTGCTTATGCAATATAATTGTGCATGCATAATATGCAGGGTCAGAATTACAGGAATTATGGTTTAATTCTATTGAATTACAAATATATAAAACCAAGAAATAACAGCTGAACGAAGTGCTGGAATTCTAAGCCAAGAAGCAAGTTCATCTCACTGTTTATTCTGTTTTACTTACATGTGGCTAGTAGCAACAGTTGGGATACCATTCAAATAAGTGTGATAAGTTAGATTTTTTCCTACTTAAAAATATTTTTTATGATTTTGCTATTAAGGAAAGGATTTAGAATGTGTTCCACTAAGTAGAAAGTTTTATACATGTTTGTGGACCAAAAAATCAAATGCTAGTAGGTAATTTAAGCTATGAGATTCAACACACTAATAAATTCTATGAAAAAGCTGTACACAACCTCATCTGTATTAATGTACCATAGCCTGAGCATGTAGAAATATGAGCCTTCAGAAAAAATGTCCACGGGACATTTTTGGAGCATCATACTCTGAAGTTAATGTCTTTCGGAATTTAAAAAGTAATATAATATGTTTTTGAAGGTGTGGTTTGGTTTTATTTTTGGGGTTTTTTGGGTTTTTTGGGTTTGTTTTGTTTTGTTTTAGAAAATAAAAAATAGGAGTGGAATTTTAAAGCTTTATATGAATATGAAAATAAAGTGGAGAATTAAGATTGTCTTTGTAGCTTTTGTGTGAGTATTGGTCTCAGGTACAAAAGTTTCTGATAACTTCCTCCATTTTGACATCAATGACAAAAACGCCACCAAAGACAGGCAATGGACAAAAATGCCACCAAAACCCCGTGATGTGAGCATAACACATGAAAGGTAGGACTTCTGTTAAATGTGTATTGCTTTGCAATCTTCAATCAAGCAAACTGAAAAATAAAATAGGGGCTATAGTAGCTGTAAGGTGATAGGTTTCTTACATTATGCAAGTTCAACTTGGAAGTTAGTGGGAATTTTGTTGTCAACTTCAAGTACAGACAGAATCTTCTCATTTATAATGTAGAGATGGAATATCAAGGAGTGTTTTAAGGAAATGAGTCAAGTGAAATCTAAGATGATGATGAGGTCATAGGGACCAGGAAAAGTGTCGGATTCATTTAAAGGAATTTAAACCTGTTGTTTATGCCCATGTTTTCCTTTAGGAAAATAATTTGAATCTAGTAAGAAAATCTGCAGGATTTTGCTAGCAAAAAATCTTCTCACTTGTCTGAGAGACATTCATACCTGAAAATTGAGTCAAATACATGAAAATTGCTTAACTGTGCAAAGATTAATTATCTAGCAATTGCTTTGAGAGCACTGATAGTTATCTGCTTAGCAAATTTGTCATGGTAATTAAAGACAGTTTTTTTGTCATACAGCATGTTACTAAAACTCTCCTTCCACACGTTCCTTTTCTTTTGTCATCCTGTGGCATTTCTTTCTTTTATTTATCCTTTCTACTTGTCATTCTGCTGTTCATTTGCTTTTGCTGTACCCAATTTTAGAGACAGATGATTAAAACTCTGATTCTTATACAGGCAGAATTCCTATACTCCACACACAAGACAGATAGAAGCTGCATTTGATGACTAATGGTATGTCTATATAATCTTGTTGTTTCGGAATACATTCCAGCATCCCATTATAGAAAAGGTAATGAAATCAACTGAGTAGAACAGGTTCTGTTACAATAAACAAAAATGCCAGTAGGGAATTTCTGTCCTATTTTAAGGCCAGATTGTTTAAAGAATTCTGCTGTTCTTACTTTTAAATAACTTCAATAAGAACTAAATTAATTAAGAGTTTGATTCCTGCATACATTATTACCACCCTCAAGTACTTCAGGAAATCCTTATACATAGGTTTTTAAGCACAGTATATAAATGGTGATGCTGTTGGGCAGAAATGTTGAGTGCTGCCTGGTTTTTATCACTTCAGACTTTCTTTTTTTTTTTTTTTCCTTTTGTAAATGTGTGAAAAAGTGTTATAAAACATTCACTTCAAAGTGACAGAGCTTACTATCGCTAATCAGTCCCAAGTGTTCAGACTGACCATACTACACTGTTTGCATACAGGGAAGATAATAACAACCTATGAATGTTGTCATCAGTTATAATTAAGGCAAAAAATATACTCAAGATATCATATATTCACAACTAAATTACTTTACATTTGTAGGTAATAAGAAACTGGTTCCTTAAATGCAATTTTAAACCAGTAGATACAATTTTGGGTATCAAAAAGAAATTGTCTACTGATAGGAATTCTGCTTTTCTGTGAAGATTACATTATTTTTAATGTACTTCTTCTCTGGAAAGCCTTCTCCTGGGCTTATCCGTTGTCTCACCTGATCATCCATTGGCCCTAAAACATCCACTGAATAAAACACAGAGATCTTTTCTATAATAATTTTCAATCTAATATTTGAGGCTTGGAAAATGTACCTATGGGCTTTCATTTAAACCCCTTAATCTTTTTCATTTCAGAGCAATTACCCAGATCCCAGCATCGCTGGCTCCAGTGAGCCGCTTAGCTCTCTGTTTTATTCTTTAACTCTTAAATTTTACCAAAATCTTACCAAATTCCTTATCTATTAAATTTTGACTAATGCTGTTTTTATTTTTAGAACTTAATTGTTAGGGGTATATGTCAAGTACCTATCTACCTGTTTAAAACAGAAGATGTAAATTCTGAACTTAATGAGTCCTGTGTTAAGAGTTAATGCATTGCAAGGAAGGAACACAGAATCAGGTTAGAATTAAATTTTCTTTCCCTGCCTTCCATTCTCTCTTCTTCCCTTTTACTGCACAGGAAATATTGTCAACTGTTTCTTAAGTGTCACAGAGTATTTTGTTGTTTTTTTTTTACATTGGATCCTGTAGCTAGAAGTCATCCCAATCCCACTTTTTGTCTGCCTGCTCTCATGTCTGGCCAGGACGAGTGATAGAGCTGCAGAAAATGTCCCTTTGCACTCAGATAGCAAGTGAGAGTAGAGGCAGGGACTTTTACTTTTTTTGCAGGCAGCCAGAAGTGCCTTAATTCAACAGAAATATTCTAAATATATTTTAGAAACTTCTCCAATGATTATACCATCAATCTGGCAGATCTGTACAAAAGCAGTATCACATTTTTAATGCAAAAACTGCTATTGTTTCAGAAAAATAAGTGCAACTGTTGACTATCATTTCTTCATGAAATGTCAAAGTAATTACTGCTTATGAGGAAAGAAAATAATTTCACTACAGATATTTTTCTGGCTGCCTCTCTTACACCAAAATGACCTCCTTCTACTGTTTATTCTTAATAAAAACTACTCTTCTGATTATGCAAGTCTGCTGGTGTAAGAAATTGCATTAGGCTGTGGTTTTTCAAACCAGTATTTCCTCACTGTATCATCCTGTTAGATGCTGCTATTGTCAGTCTAATCCCTTGTGAATTTTCTCCTTTAGAACAGATCAGCACAGCCTTGGAAAGGAATGTGTGGTCAGAACCTGCCTTTTGGGGGGCAAGCCAGGTCATTTGAAGCACAGACACTCAGATTTACACTTGCCATTCACTATGTAAACTCTAGTTGGAAGTACAAATTGTGTGAGTTCAAATTGTTTCTGTTAAGAGGAATCAGCATGGAACAGGTCTCAAGTATGAAAAAAGCTCCTGTCTCTTTTCTCAGTGGGATCTTCTCCTTAGTCTGTTATACCTGGACTAGAATCAGCATTACCACAGAGTAGTCGGTTACTCCTCTTACTATAAGATAAACTTAGCCTCAAAAGAGTGTGTTGAGATCCTACTATAAATTTCACTCCAAAAAGCTGATATATATAAAAAGAGAAATGATAACGTGGAACTGCAATATATTTTCATTCCTTAATCTTCCCAGCAAAATCTATGCCAAAATAGAAAGGACAGTGTTTCTTTTTGGTAAATTATTTCCTCTGAAAGTTAATAATGGAAAACACACTTACAGTGTAGAACTACTTGTAAAGAGTTTAATTTTATTTTTCTCAGGCAATTGATCATTAGGTATGCTAGGAGACTGATGGAAAAGGGGGACTGCTTTTGTGAACTGAATTATTGTTTCATTTTTTACCTATTCCTACCTTCATTCCCATCATAAAACAAATGCAAAGATATATTTTTAGTACAAATATTGCTAGTATTTTTACTTGGAGTATACTACAGGGACATACTCCTAGCATATGTCTTCAATTCAAAATACTGTGTTTTGAGAGTGTAAAATATTCATTGTGCCTATATAGACATTTCTCTTCAGAGTTTCCTTTTCTGCCATGTATAAATAGTACTTAAATATGATAAACTTATATGTGGTCTGCCAGTGCTGGTATTCTGTGTAGTCTTTTTGATTCATTTAAGTGTTGATGGATTCAATTTAAAATTATAGGAATAAACATGCTGTCATGTTCCCTCTTTGGGAGAGTGAGAAGTACAGATGTCAACACCCCCAGAGCAGCTCTTTGCCACACAAAGGGGAAAACATACACTAAAGGCAGGAGGGACTAAACATACAAGGCTCTTTCAAAGAAATATCTGTCTCCATCTGGTAGTTACAATGACTCTTACAACCTTCCTCTAGAAAATAATTACCCTGCATTAAGTCTCTAGGTGTGACACTAGCATAGACTTGATTTCAAATAGCTGTGAAGAAACTAGTTTAGTGCCTATTAAGAGTTCAATCCTCTTGTTAGTTTGGTTCTTTGGGGTGAACTCCAAAATCAAGCTCACCTGACATTTCTGGCCAGTTGTTTTGGTGGCCAAGTCAAGATCTTTGACATGAGTAGAAAACATAGTCTTCTGGAACAATTAACTTGTAAAGTTTAGCACAGGCTACATGCTGTGGGGTTTTTCACTGCAGAGTGGTCTTCCAAAGAAGAACAGATTAATTGAGCCTTTTTTAATTTGATCCACGTGACTTTTGCTAGCATCTTACTTTCTGGATCAGGATAAATAGCAGAGACAGAAACTAGCTTACCATTTATGAATGCTGGCCATGGAAACTAGAGAAGATAAAAACATGACAGAGAAGAGTTCAGCTGAAAAACTTAGGTGGTATGATTCTATTTTTTAAAAAAAGGATTAATATTAATATCTTATTTTATATGGATGCACCACAGTACAAAACATCTAGGAAAACACGCTCACTTCCTTGAGCAGCTGTTTCATGCTAGAGAAGGAACAGAATAAATTGAAGAAGTTTAGAAAGTATTATCACAGAAATAATAACACTTCTTGAATTTCAATTCACCTAAACCCAAATCTTTCAATGTATAACATATTATGATTCAGAAAAGCTTAATTAAAATAATCTTTTTGTATTACTCAGCATACAAATTACTTATCAATTAATATTTTGCAATTCATGACAGTTATAATTCTTTACAAAGCTTTGTTTTTGGAATCAGATGAAATTGAGACTTCATGAATGACAGTGTAAACTGTCTTCTGTATGATACTGTCTTTCATACATTTAAAAAAACAACGATAGCATTTGTTAAGTAAGGTCTTAAGTCATTTTGACAGCAGGTACATTTCAATGTAAATAGAGAACTGGGGAACTGTTAGTCAGAATAGGTGATCACAGGGGAAAAAAAGAAAGTAACAGTGACAGATACGTGCTGTATGTTACCAGGAATAAATGTGACCAGACTTGAATAATTGCCAGGGCAATGGTTGCAAGAAAGCACCATGCACAGGGAATATGTGAGAGCAGCAGGTTCATTACTTACCTCTTAAAATCTTAAATAAAAATTATCAACAACTCTAAAGAAGTTTTGGATTGCATCTATTACTGCTTCCAATTTACAAATCAAGCAGAAGCATAATTTTAATCCTAGCAGGCATGTTATAGGTAATCCAAGAAGCAAAACATACATGATATTGCCTCGAGAAATCTCTGAGCACATATGCATGGTTGCATACAAAGTAGTCTGATTATGTATAAGAAGAATAAAATAGTATTATTATCACATCTGCAGGAAATGGAAATATGATATTTGGAAGGATGGACTATGCAAAGTACAGAGAACAGAACATCTTTGGAGTCCTTTTATGTTGTACTTATTTGTGTAATAGCATGATCAGTGTTCAGCTAATGGAATATTGTACATCTATAACCATCAAAACTGCATATATATGCTCATAAGTGTTGTTTGCAAGGATATTATGCTGTGACTATGTAAAACTTCTACTTATGTTATTTTGTTCATACTTACTTTTCCATCTCACTGTTGAAACCAAGCAGACAATAAGGGAATTATAGGTATGTTGCACATATTAGTGCCCTGTTGTCATGAAAGAAAGCACTGAGAAACTCAGCTTTCCCATCATCATGAATGAACCGATTCCAAATGCTCTGTAGTATCCCGCTGACCTGCAGCATCCTGCTGATTAGTATCATCGTGGCATAAACCGGTCCCTTTCCTGAAGTATTGATCCTGGTTCATAGAAACACTGCTAATCAGGATGAGTTTACATTGTCCTTAAAAATTATTCCTATTTATGAGATTTAACTGTATGCCAGAATCTTCTTTGAAAGAGTCAAATTAAACATATCATTCCCTCAACAAGGCAATATTACTATTTGTAACTAATAAAGAGGGAAATAATTCATATTTTTGTGTATATTCTGACCATTGTTTTGTAGTGGAATTGTTATTTAATTACAAGGATCAGAACATTAAAGTAACACATCTAGAATTAGGTAGGAAAATGAACATACAAGTGGTGATTTACTTAATCTGGGATGCATCTAGACTATATCATTGGGGGGTTTTGCTGAGAGAGATGCGTGATGACAGCACTGTATAGCAGGTCAATTTGAAAAGCTCTGATTTATCACATTGAGATTTGTAAATGGAAACAACTAGCTGTAGGGCACCGAGCAGCAGAAAAAAAACCCAAACAACTCCCATGAGAATGGATAGCCATGTCATGGTATTTGTTTCAGTAGATGTTAATTTCCATTCTGTAATAATTTAATTTTCATTCTGTAATGTTTAATAGTATGTGTAGCTAGACTTAGATTTTTCATGGCTTTGGAATTGCTCAAACCTCATATAAATTATTAATACATTCTAAAAAATATGTATTTTCCCAGATGCTTTGGTGTATTCATTTGCATTTATGCACAACAGAAAAGTCATCCTGCAAATTCAGAGAAAAATGTAAGTTAAATCGATGCAACCTATGGCTCATGAAGCTCCTGGAATGATGATTCTCTGAAGGTGAAAGGGCATTTTTAGGGGCACAACATGTCCGTTGTAAGATTTCTCAGGCACAGGAGAAGCAAATCCTCAGACCAATGTTTCCATTTTTGTCAATATCCTTTTTTTTTTTTCCTCAAGGAAGGGTAGAACAGATTCTTTATGGCAACCCTGTAGATCTGTCTACATTGCATCAGAAATGGACTTCTGAAGCCAAACTCCTGATACCAACTAGCAAAGCATACTTTGCTCTGGTTTGTGTGAGTGTGGTATGGGAGTGCACAAACCGTTTCATTTGGATGAAACTCAAGTGGAAGCTACATTGCAGCTACTGGTGGGTGTTCACTTCATTAGTTTTGGACTAGTCCAGTGCTAGCCTTTAGTAGAAACATTTGACATTTAATGTGGTTATATTCTCAGCACATCTGTTTCATGCTACAGACATGCTCCTGGCTAATATTTGTTCATGCAGATGTAGCCATATGATGCCAAGATTTCTACTTGTATTAGTGTTTGAATCATCCATAATATAGTTAAGCTTGAGCCAAATAGAGGATCTCAGTCCTTGCATCTAGAAAGTCTTTTGTTTCTTACACATTCAGTTGTTTCATGCAAGAAAATCCTGGAATGTAATGATATAACGCCAAAGGGCATAGAAAATGAAGACATATGTTTTAACTGAGTTTATTGATTTAATGTGAAAACATAAATCAGATTTGTTAGATCTGTTTAAGGTACAAGTTCTAGTTCAGCAGTAGACAAAAAAAAACAAACAAACAAACAAACAAACAAAAACCCCAAACCCCAACAAAACCCCCAAAACACAAACAAACAAACAAACAAACAAAACCCCAAAATCCAGTCCTGTTTTTTGTTTTGATGAAAATTGACCTACAAAGGAAAACAATCTAAGTTTATGATCTCTTTTTTTTCACCACAATGTAGTCAGGAAGGGAGTATATGGGGAGAGGACATAGTGTGTTTGAATTATATTTGTTGCTTAAATCTGAGATTTTACCTTAAAATCTGCAAAAGGAAAAAAATGTCATTTCCTCTGTTTTTTCTGTAAGACTCTCAGAAATACATAGAACAGTTCTAGGGGCTTTTAGGTCCATAAGTGAAAGGGCCAGGAACTGAATATGAAAAAGGGAAATGTCTTTCCCCTATGTCTTGGTTTTCAGCTGGGATAAAGATAATTTTCACAAGAAGCTGGGAGGGAACACAGTCAGTATAGCTGACCCAAACTAGCCAAAGGGGTCTTCCATACTGTATGATGTCAAGCGTAGTACATAAAGGGGAGGGGGGCTGGCTGGGGAGGAGGAGTTGCTGCTCGGGGACAGGCTGGGCATTGGGTTCTGGGGGGTGAACAAATTGCATTGTGTATCATCCACTTTGTATATTCTTTTATAAGTATTGTTATTTCCCTCTCCCTTTGCTGTCTCAGTAAACTGTCCTTACCCCAACCCTCGAGTTTTACCTTTTTCTCCCGATTCTCCTCCCCATTCTACCAGGTGGGGGAGGGGTGTGTGAGTGGCCACGTGAGGCTTTGCTGCAGACTGAGGCTAAACCGTGATACCCTACCAAATAGGCAAGTATTCAGATTAAGCAACATTAACAAAACCAAATAAATTATAAGGTTTAAATAGTCACTCTAGTGTTATCCCTCAATTTTCTGTTTTCACTGCTTCACTGTAGATACACACTTCAAGAAAATGAACTTCATCGCATTTTAATTTCTTCAGTTTTGAAGGGCTGAATCTTCCCTTTGCTACTGTACCAGTTGTCCAAGCTTCCAAGAAAGACTAGGAAAATAATTGTTCAATGTCTATGGTAAAACAAGAGGAAAAGCCCAACATATAATTTAGATAGGGTTTATGTATCAGAGGCATGTAGAAGTAGTAATACTTGATTCTGGCCTTCTCTCTAAATTCCAGTTGAAGATTAGAAATCTTTTTAAGCCACTGATTTGTTTTTCTTTACAACTGTGAGGTTTCCTTTCTTTGTGCACAACAAAACAAGATTGCTGCTTGAATAAGAGATTATGTTGGACTCATCTGTTGGGAGAGATGGAAGAAAAAACTTCTGAAAAGCAAAAGGACTTAGTATCTTAAATATTTCTAAGCGTAGATGTTCCTTCTGTCTGTGATTATGAAAAAAACTCTACTTTGTCTCCCAGTCGCATATGATAGAAAAGTACATTAAAAAACCTGTACAATTACTGGATTTTAAACTCATTGAAAAATCCACTGAAATACGTGTTTTAGGAATGTCTGAGTCTTAGAGTTCCAAGTGAGGGATGAGGCAGTATGCACAGGCAATTGCACTCTAACACCTTGAACTGAAAGGGACTCTGACCTAATCACACGTCTTATTAGGAAGGCATAACTAAAGAAGGGGCTGCTCAGTACCTACTGAGAGAATGGTGCAGACCTTAGTTCAGGCCGCTTTTCATCCCCTCTCTGTCCAACCATGTAGGTAAACACAAAAGAGATCACATAGAACTACAATCCTGATTTGTGTGAAGTCTCCCTCCACTGCACAGGCACTTTGTGGCAGTGATTTTTTCACAGTTATAAGCATTTTATAGTAGCAGGCTTGATCTGTGCTAGCAATAGTAAGAATAAAACCTAGGACCTTTTTCAAATTAAACCCAAACTTTTAAAAACTTTTTTCTTTTTTTTTTTCTTTTTTTTTTTAAGATTACTGTTGTCCACTGATATGTTTGCAATTTCCAATTGGTTGCCAGATCTACTAATATTTTACCTCAAAATGCCCTAATTCAGTTCCAACATTGGCCATTTAATGCTATGGAAAACCTGGTTGAACTCCACTCTGCATTTGTTATCGAATTATGTGGCTAGGAACATTAACTGTAGCTTGACCTAGCCTTTATTGATTGCCCAACACACATAAGCAGTCTCTGTACAAATAACCTCCTAAGATCCACCCATATAATGAATCTTTAACATCTAAGTGGACATGAAGTTGAAAAACAATATTCTGTTTTCTTTAAATCCACATTTTGTGTAACTGTTTTGTGTTTGCTTGTCATGAATAATGCAATCAGTTGCAGCTGTCTTCAGGTTCCACCAAGCTTTCATTTACTCAGTTATAAACTCAATCAAGATTCTAAGCTCTTTTGTAGTAGCTCTTTTTGTAGTTTTCTTAAGCTAGAACTATTAATACATTAATTTAGAAATGTTTCTTCTATAAAAAGGTTTGCTTTTGCCAGTGGGATATGAATGACTTCTTTTCTTCTATTTATATTAAAAATCAAAGATACAAACAAACAAACAAAAAAACCCCAACCACAGAAAAAAGAAAGAGAAGTATACCCAAACAGATGCAGGAAAGCTGGTATTTACATACTACATGAAACAATTCAATGAGTAAAGGGGCTCAACAGTATAATTTTTAGGATGAAGTCAATAGACAAGGAAGTCCAAATGAATGGTTTGTAAACATTCTTGAGTGTGAATCAAATATTTAGAGAAAGATTATCCTATGAATCATTACTTTCACACATTGATTCACCAATCACCGTACATTCTTTCAGAGCACTTTATTTATGGATCACTCTAGTACACTTTTACTGTTGTTAAAGTGTCATTTAAGTTTGATTTGTAGTTAAAAGGAGTAATTTAAAAAGTAGAGAACACAGCTACAATGAATGAAGTTAATAATGTGAAATTTACCTTTAGTAATAAAAACTAAATGCATTCTGATTTTCATAAATCGACCTGGATTCCACTGTAATTACAATTAAACCTATTGAACAAAAATTAAGCTTTCTCATACTGAAGGAAAAAAACCAAACAACCAAACAGGCCCAGGCTTTATAGAAGTCCCATACATAAAGATATGGAATAGACACAGAAAATATGGCAATTTCTGTGGGATTACTCAAGTTCCCAACCAAGCCCACAGAAATATTCAGGTACAGAGTACTTTGACCTATCATGGCTCAGAGCTCTGAAGTCTCTTTCATCTGCTCTAGTTTCTTCCAGTGTTTACTAACCTGAGTTTTACATCCCCTGATTTTTTCTCTGCCAAAGACTTTCCAAGACATTATCTTTCTAACAAATCTAATGGAGAATTTTCTTATTCCTACAAGGCATCTTTGTTTCTCCACTTTTTTGGGTCAGTTCCTCTTTCTCCAGCTCTAGCCAGGCAGCTCTTGCTCTCCTGGTTAAGCACAGAACCCACCTCAAGGCTTCCCACCTCCATTCCTTCTGCAACAGTCCCTTCTCCCCAGGAATTTAATTCCTGCAGCATCTCTTGCCAATTCCAGCCAAATTTTCCTAAACCCATAGCCTATTTTACACCTTCATCTATCCTCTGGCATTGTACTCTTGGCAAATGCAGGTTTTCTTCTTGTCTACCTGTCTCTTCAGAGGCATATCCCTGGCTTCTGTTTCTAACGGATTGAAAATAGTTTAATGAATTTCCTCAGTGGTTTCTGAAGGAAGACAAAAGGGGGAAAAAAAACCAATCTATGATAGCAGAAATCAAAATATCGTGTGAGAACAAAATAATCTTATCCTGAAACTCTGTCTTGGCCCATTTCTTCCTTATTACAAGTTCTCTGGCCTCAGGGAAAGTTTATTACATATTAAACAAGCGGTTATTGGAGTTGTTAGGCCAAATGTAATGATTTCTTTGTCATCACAATCCAGAGATGTGGAATGCTCTGGTTTAGTTTCTTTAGTTTCCAAATGGCTGCTCTCATTTTACCACTCTTTTATGGAGTAGTCCTGACTATTCTATTAGTAAAGCATAGTTCATTAGTTCATATTTTCAATAGAATTGCAAATCTTTAGTATCATGGTTATGTTGCTTTTTCCTTTCTCTGGTCAGTTTTGAGAATATAGTTTTTAACACTTCCTTTTATTTCCTTTGTTTTCTGAGATACTAATTTATTCTATTAGATTTTAATACAAATTGAATTTCTCTTTCAAGTGGTTTACATTACTTCTACTTATATCTTAAAGGCATTCAGCTTTAAAATAACTTAAATAGCCTATAAAGAAAGTATTCTTTGTTTTAACAGTCCTACAAAAAGTAGTTCTGTACTTCTGAGCTTAGCAAAAGGTTTTTCTAAACCACTGCCAGAAGCCTAATATGTTTTTCAATTGTTAGAAACATTCTGAATTCACATGGCTGCTTATGTTACTATAGAGTTATAATAAGGTCGTTCAATTCCACACCCGTTCATAAAATAGCTCACTACTCATGTAGCAATAGCATCAGTATATTATAATTTTTTTATATAGACTTACGTTGCAAACCAAAACCATCACAAAATGGGTTTATACCCTAGTAAGCATGTAAGAATAAATCCTTTTTCTCCTTTGAGAGGAAGCACAATTTACAAACCCATCAGTTATTTGAAATACAAGAATAATCCATTGAGACATTTAATGGTTAGAATAGTGGGCTCATCCAAATGTTTAGATCCAGATTGTATGAAGTATTTAAGAAAAAAAATAAAATACCACTTTACTGTTCAGAGCATGGAAGTTCTACAAACTATTTTTTCTGAAGAAGGTATTGTCCCTTAACCTTGCTTAGGAAAAACCTCAATTTCCTTAGAAATTTTGTGAACGTGATAAGGATATTTTGCATTGCTCTCACTATGCTGAACTACATTTTCCATGATACATCACTGGTATTTTATAAATATATATATACACACGTGTATATATATAAATGGATATTTTATGGGTTAAAATTAGACTTTAGAGATCAGAATTTTAAAAGAGATTCTTTGGTCATTATCGCGGTTCAGAAAACCAATATAAAAATTCTCCATCTCCAAAGCAGTGAGTCATTTACCTTCTTTTCTAATGTTGACACCAACTGTCCAAATAGAATAGAATTGAATCATTTCAGTGTTTTTATTATATTTCACTTTTTACAGCACTATTTTCTGGTAAGAACTTCCAGCTTACACTAAAAGTAGAAGGGGATATTTTAATACCAGGGTTTTTGGATAATTGAGGGGAGTGTATGTGCTTTATCAGATTGTGAACAAAATATTTTATTACTTTGCTATATTTATGGGTATTACTTCAATATGATGTATGAAGATTCACTAATGGAAAAAGAACAAGAAAGAGTAACTTCTGTGAATTTGATTATAAGTCACAAAATTAGTCCCTTACACCTGCTTAGAGTATGCTGGCAGCCTATTCCTGAAATAGGGCCACAGAGCAGGACACAAGGAATACAGGTTTTTACTGCATGCAGAATCCTTCACTCCTCCTGATCCAAACTCTTGCTTCTCTGGAAAGAATTATAACCTATGCCTGGAATGTTGCATGGGTTTGGCCCATTTTTTCATAATTACTCTTTGATAAGTATTAGTTTCTGTCTTCCCTTTCCTGTCTAGTTGCTCTTCTTGTCAGTTTATTTATCTGTAATCTTATTCTGAAATAACCCCTCCTGTTACTGGAACATTTGGTCAACCTCCCATGAATAAGAAGGCTTTCCTGTAATTTACAGAGAGTTTGTTCAGATATTCATATAGACCATGAAAGAAATTTCATTTGAATTCTACTGGTTAGTACTGAGTGATAGAATGAAAGTGTCTAATTAAACTTCGGTTTGGATTTATGTGTAAAGTTCTACCACAAAAAAACCACCACCACCCTATAAGAGGGTACCTGAATCTTCGGGGAGGGGGGGGCAGGGGTGCCCAGATACAATGCTGACCACATTGTTCTTGTGTGCTGCTGACCAGAGAAACTGTTGTGACAACGGTATTAGTTCAGTGTACCCATGGAACAGACCTTTAATTATTACTATTATTTTCTGTGTTTTTATTGGTGCACCTCAGAGTACTGTCAGCCGTTAATGAAGTTAAATACAAAGCTTGCAGTTACGTTCTTGGTTGAGGAATGAGCATGAGGAACACCACGCCACACACCTTTGAGTTTATTTGGCTCCCATTCATGTAGAATCTTAAACACTGAGAGAATAATTTACTAACTCTACGATGGCTGCTGTTTTGGCTAACGTACAGGTGAGCAAACTGGAATTGCCTGAGGTAAAATGCAGGTCTGTTGCTGAATGAAAAAAGTAGGCTTTCATTCTGTGTTCAAGCACTGATACAAGAGCAGTAAAGGAGTCTTTAGCCTGTCCTCTCCCATTAGCACGAGCTGTTGAAATACTGGTACGAAGCCAGCTGTAGAATGGATTCTGCAGATCTTTATGCTGCCCTTATGAATGATCACAGCTTCAGACTATTTGTGGAGGAGGCACAGTAGAAACACATAGGATGTACACAAACTGGCAAGTTGCTTACACGTATCTTTTGAAAAGAGAAAGCATGTAATGCACTAAGGGACAAAATACTTAAATCCTGGGCAAGCTTTTAATAGTACAAGTCACTGCTGAGGCATAACCTGAACAATAGGTCAACCTGACTGTAATTAAGAACCTATGATTCAACTATAGGGGTCATGACAGTTGCCTTCTCTGTGGACTATGCAGAGATTTGGCTACAGAAGAACCAGGGATGGGTAGATTATACTGGCAATCACTTCTAACATGATTTACCTTTCATTTTCCACATATTTCCTCATATTTACCATGTATTTTCCTGAACAGAAGGCTGAGTCAGTCACAGAAAGTGAGGCAAGTGAGCAAAATTACCCAGAAAATTAGCAGCTTGTTTAACATAGCACAAGTCAAGTCTGAGGTGTTTTGGACTGTTACTTGCAGAGATAAACATGTGGGAAAGAGCGAAGTTAGTTCAATTAAAGGAGGAGCTTGAGGCACAGACAACATTTCATGAAATGGACATGAATATGTTTAAATTAGAAATAAGAAAGTAAAGTACATTAAGTCAGTAAGGTTACAGGATAACCTTCCAAAGGGAAGAGCACAGGGCAAACGACCTAAATAAATTTAAGCTAAATTTTGATAATTTTGTGAACAAGTGGCATATGACAAGGCTGCAAGAAAATTATTACAAAGTTCTCTTCTATTTGCGCGTACCAAAAAGCATAACTTTTCTCTTATTCTTAGTACAAGGAGCTGGGCTTTTGACCCTTAGTTTAAGGCTGTTTCCATTACTGTCAAGTGTATTGCTGTTAGGTTATGCTATCAAAAAAACTGTTGGCTTCTTGTGTTTTGGTTTGGTTTGGTTTGGTTTGGGTTGGGTTGGGGTTTTTTTTGTGGTGTTTGGGGTTTTTTTGG
>VXBL01002121.1:0-10138 GCA_013400195.1 Aramus guarauna | reverse complement strand
AATGTTTAATAGGGAAGATCGAGATCAGAAATACACTTGAGAGAAATAATAGCTACTTATTTTAAGCACAGCCTGGTGAGCTGTTTACAAATGTCATGTGTCCCAAAGTGATATAATAACAAGCAACACTGTCAAATGACTCAATGAGTGCTCTTAAGTACAATCGGTTTTTTGTACATGTTTAACCAGCAAGGTTCAAAATGATTGAATTGCAAACATTTTAATTTATAACAGAAATCACACACACAAAAAAGGCCTGGGGTTTTTGTGGATTAGATTCATTGGGAGAATGCCATGAAACACCACTTGGAATAATATTTCATTAGTTATGACGCATACATACACTCTGCTCTTCATGTCTGTTTAAAGAGATCATTATATTTTAACACAACAGTATAAAATATATGTTGTATACATAAATGCAATCGTATTTGAAATACATTTCAATAAAGCCTGATTTGGGTCTATGCAAGTAAACTGCTGAGAAATAGAACGCTTACAATTTTCTTTATGTAAAAATCTTTACTGTGACAGTTCTGTCCATTAGGAGCCATAATGGATTGGCGTATTCAGATGGGAAAAGACTATCTCTCTGGCTGAGTCCTAAGTCTGTACAGTCGTGTATGCTTGTTTCTGGCTTATGTCAATACAGATGTTAGCCAGACCAAATCACCTCCATTTGCTCATGTTTCATTACCATATATGTGTTACAACCTTCATCCACACTGCTGCTTCTGCGCTGTAAGAATATGAGATCTGGATTTTAAGGACTTTCTCCGATTTCTTATTTTTGCAGCAGGTTATGTCTTTCTAGAAACAGTGTTATGCTTATTGTTGGATAATTTGTCCATCATTTATGACTCTAAGTAATGACAAAATTTTAAAAGCTATGACATGGGATTCTCCTGGATCTGCAAATACTGGCTTCTGTCTCTTGATACTAACTAACTGGACCATGATTTTGTTAGATAAGCCTCTCCTGACTGTAGATCTTTTGTTTGTGCTGGGGATATGTGAAATTTTTTGGCCTCCTGAAACATGGAAAACTAGTGAGCTCAGGAACTGAGAAACCTAAAGTAGATTGTGTAGATGGGATAGAGGCTTTAACTGCTGCACAAACATAATCACATAGATTTAGTTCTTCATGACAGAACTATATTGTTCATAGAAATTTTGGGGTACACAGCTATACTAGGAAATGCTAAGTCACCCTTATTGTCATAGATCACAGAGCTTTACTTTGACCAGGTGGATCTTGGGAAAGAAAATGCAATTGCCATTGAACCTTGTGTGTGTTCTGAAGACTGAAGACAATGTAAAAAGCTCTCTAAAATCACTGAGGGTCAAATAGGTGCATTCACATGATTTTGGCTTACCTGCAAGCACACAAGAAATTAGAGACAAGTTTTTTATAGGATGTTTTCAGGTTTTCTAATGAATGTACATCAGCAGTAATAAAAGCTCAAGGGAGAGAAAGTATTATTAAATATGGCATATGTGCTTGCATCTCGAAAATGGAAAATACAGAGGTGATTGGTGACAACCAGCATTACTTCACTAAGGGTCAATTGTGCCTAACAAATTTGGTGGCCTTCTACAATGATGTTACAGCATTGGTGGATAAGAGAAGAGCAACTGATGTCATCTGCTTGGACTTGTGCAAGGAATTTGGCACTGTTCTGCATGACATCCTCGTCTCTGAATTGGAGAGATGCAGATTTGATGGATGGACCACTGGGCGTATAAGGAATTCCTGGCCAGTTGCACTCAAAGAGCAACTGACTGCAAATGCTTGTGTTGCTTCCTTGATTATGCTTAATGATAGAACCAGCTGTAATATTTTTATATACTTTGTACATTTAGGCAGGAAATAAGCAGAATGCTTGGGAGGACAGAACTGATGTAAGTTTTATGAATGTTCTTCCTGGTTTTTACTCTGGTCTGTTAAGAATATAGATTTTCCTGATTTGTACGTTGCTTTGCCAGTTACCATTCTTAAGTGAGTATTTCTGTCCTTGTGAGATTTGACCCTTGGGAAACTCAAAATTTAATCATTAAATTGATTTGATCTTTTGATTCTTTCATAAAACTTTCTTGCACAAATATGTCTATGGTATTCCATGCAAGAATGGAATTCTTCCAGTACCTAAATAGGGCCTACAGTAAATCTGGAGAGGGACTGTTTAGCAGGGATTGTAGTGATAGGACAAGGAGTAATGGGTTTAACCTGAAAGAGAGTGGATTTAGGTTAGATGTTGGGAAGAAATTCTTTACTGTGAGGGTGGTGAGGCACTGGAACAGGTTGCCCAGAGAAGCGGTGGATGCCCCCTCCCTGGAAGTGTTCAAGGCCAGGTTGGATGGGGCTTTGGGCAACCTGGTCTAGTGGAGGGTGTCCCTGTCCATGGCAGGGGGGTGGAACTAGATGATCTTTGAGGTCCCTTCCAACCCAAACCATTCTATGATTCTATGATTCTGATTCTATGATTCTATGAAATATGACAGCAGCCAGGACTGCCTACAAAAATAACAGCTGATTAAACTAACAAATATAATGAGAAAGCAAAAACTGTGCATTCAGAAGAGCTGCATGCTAACATTTGTTGCAAATTTTCATGCTTTTGTGGTTATGTACTTTTTGAATAAAATTGGAGACATCAGCTGAAAAAGTTAGAGAAAGGGATAAGCAGCTTCAACTTCTTAAAATAACCCTTAGTGTAATCACATTTGTTGCTTGTGGGGCTTCACTCGGTTTTCCTTCCCCTTCCACTGGATGCATCACATGTTCTACATGATTACTTTACAGATGAAAATAACACACAGGGCATGGTGACCATAAAAATAAAAAACAGTTGGTTTTGAAATGGGCATTGTATTTCTGTTCAAAAGCAATTATGGAATTCTAGCTTAGCTTGTTCTGTAATAGGTGGTCTGTAATAGTTGATTCTCACAGGAGCTGGACAAGAGAGCCCCTAAAAAGAGTGGGAATAGCAAGTCTGCCTTATCACGATGCTTCAAACTATACAGAGAATGACAAAATGAACATGTGATTTTATTGTCAAGAACTACAGAATATATATGTATATCAAATTGGCTATACATCTATAATGAGAAGCAGAGCTGTGGTTAAATGAGATTTGATCAGATTTTAAGTGTTGCCATAGGAGTGTCTGAATTCTCATGGTGCTTCTTTTGCCCTGGTGGTGTTCTTCAGTTTTGTTAGCTCAGGACTTCCTTTTGATTCAATTTTTCACTGCTCTCAATCCTCATAATTTACTTTCCTGAGGCTTATAGGTGCTCTGCAGATCTCATTGAGTCAGTGGTTTTATCACCTCATTTTATCACATCTCCCACAGACAGCCAGCAGTCACTTGATGTTTCCTCCTACTTGTTTCAGACTTCAGACCATTTCAGTGTGAGTTGGTTATTATTATTATTATTATTATTATTATTATTATTATTATTATTATCATCATCATCATCACTGAATTGGATCAGATGTGAACATTTAATTCTTTGTTGCAAGGTAATTTTTTTTTTTTTATTTTATTTTATTTTTCATTTCTTTGTGGTTTTGGACAATTTTCCTGACTGGGTTTTGAGGGGATCTAAAATGATGTCTGAATAACAATTCTTCCCACTGATTATGTGAAACAGATTGCAACTGGTGACGTGTTGCAAAAGATTTTAGGAAAAACTGTCTTCATTCTAGCCTTGTAGTACTGCTACATAAGGTCTTTGATCCATTTTAAGCTCTGGAGGCTAGTTTGTTGCCCAATCCAACATATAGCTAATCTAGTTCTTCATTCTCTATACAAAATTATGGTGTGTGAACATGTCCTCCAGATGTTCCTCCCTCTAGCTGCCTGCTGTGAATATTCCTGTTACTTGACAGAGCAGGGGTTAGTTATATTTTCAGAGCTGAGGGCAGTGCAGAGTGAAATGAACAAATAATATAAGGTACTATGCGTTTTACAAACTGAATGGCTGGATGCCCACGGGAGCCTTGTTACCTCCGGCAATATTTCAGAACAATCCACAGAATCATAAAGTTGTGAAAACTCTCATGTAATCTGCAGAAATTCAAGAAACAAGTACAAGGAAATACTAAACCACAAATTCAGAAAAAGGTTTATGATATTGATACTGGAACGAATCCAGCAAAGGACCATGAAGATGATTAAGGGACTGGAGCATCTTTCCTGTGAGGAAAGACAGAGAGCTGGGACTACTTAGCCTAGAGAAGAGAAGACTCAGGGGGAATATCATTAATGTGTATAAATACCTGAAGAGAGGTTGCAAAGAAGGCACAGCCTTTTCAGTGATGCCCATTAACAGGACAAGAGGCAATAAGCACAAACTGAAGAGAAAAAAAAAAAAAAAAAGGAGGGTCCCTCTGAACATCAGAAAACACTCTTTGACTGTGAGGTTGACCAAGCACTGGCACAGGTTTCCCAGAGAAGCTGTGGAAGCTCCCTCCTTGCAGATATTTGGCTGTCTGAACATGGTCCTGGACAAGATATGCTAGGTGGCCCTGCTTGCGCAAAGGAATTGAACTGTATGACCTCAAGAGGTCCCTTCCAGCCTCAGACATTCTGATTTTTTTGATTCTACTTCTAAATTATTTTTTTCATTTATCATTCATTCAGTATCAATATGCATACATTGTCGATACCTGTGAACTTCTATTCTGCCTTTTATTTGTGAATCTTAGCAGACAGATGACAGGCATTGATTGACCTAGCTCACAATTCCTTTTAGAGTTTTTTTAAGTAACCTGATAAAGAGCTGAAACACCACAAGGTAGAAACTGAGGCACTTGCTGATCAGTACGCAGTATATTTGTTAGAGCTCAGTGCACATGCCCTGACCCTCTGTCTCTGCTGTAACCACAGAGGGATGATCTATTATCATGATTGCTTTTCCTTTCAAACTAGCAGCATAAGAGGCTGACATTCTTTTCTTCAATTCCCTTTCTGTCTGCAGTCTGGTGAACTTTATAAGGTACAGACCAGTAGAAGTGTTGCTATTTTATGAGCAGAGGTATTTTTACATTACTAATTTGTTATGTCATTTTTTATAGTGTCAAGGTGCTAGAGGGAGGCTACCACATTCTTCATTTCCCTTCTCCCAGTGTGGGAGATAGGAGAGGTATAAATAGAATTTCAGACTTGTTTTCATAGCAGCTTTAGGTTATATCTCCAAATGATCTTTTCTGTTATTCATTTGTTCATTTTTTTTCCCCACTGCTATTTAAAAGGGAACCTCCACACTTCTTTCATTTCCATGTACATCTGATGGGAGATGGATTATTTTTATTTGAGGCAGATGTTACTTTTCTATCATTACACAAAATGGCTCAAAAGCATTTACCTCCCAAAATTTGCTGACAAGAGCAGTTTTCTTAGCTAATTGTCTGTTTTCCATATCAGTACTGGTAACTAGATGGTCTACAATATGTTTGAAGTCATGACCCTTGCAAAAGACACTATAGTGTCATGGGATGCATCTGATACAAAGGCTGCAGCAAGCACAGGTTTTGACATTTCCTTTTTGTCCCTCATTGACTGGTAGTCTTTAAAGCAGGCAAAGGCAGCCTCTGAAAATGAGGCAGCAGTGATTGGTGTTACATGGCTGCTGCTGAAGCTTCAGAGTTTCTCCTTAATAAACATTTTACTTTCTGTTCTTTCTGTATTTTTAGGGAAGATATTCCCTTCAGATGGAATGAAAATGTCTTTTACACATAAAGCTAAAGTTTTCTCTCTCACATTACTGCACTCATGTTTCTTCATTCTTCACAATGAGCAAAACTGTAGATAGCTGTAGGGTTTTTCAGAATTTACTGGTGTCTCCTGCTCCTTTTCCCCAGATTCTTTATATGTGTTACCAACAGGAAAGAAAAGTGTGCTGCCAGTGACTGCTGCCTTTTATCTGAGAGGCTTCATAGAACTTCCACAAAATGTTGGTACTCTCCAGGGGCAGCTTTGACTTCTTCTGGCAAAGTGACTATAGTACAATGTAGTGGCATTTGAACTCCACTGTACAGAAGGCATGAGGAAAATTAATGTGTAGTTTATAAAAGTAAGGCTGTTCTTTATGTTTTTCCCTTTCCTTAGTTATTGGCCTTGTTCCTGAACTATAAGATGAAAAATAAATCAAAGTATAAATTCATCACAAGGAGAAAAGTGTGTTGCTGTTGCAGTTCAAGTTTTTACGTTGTGCCAGCAAAAAAAGTGTCATATAAATATAGAGATGTCAATGTTAAAAAGGTGTTGTGATACAACTGCAAAGATCTTTCTAATTTTTTGTAAAGAGATGCAAGCCAGATGAAAACTTTTGCAGAAGAAAAAAATTAAATTACTTTTTCTGGTATGAAAATACAAGACTTATAAACAGTAATGCATACTTCCTCTCAGAAGACCCAATGCTATTGAACTGATTTTTTTTTGTGTATAAAAGTACATTTCGAGGCAAATTATAACAATTTTTGAGCTGGACCATCTGCAGCATGCAGTCCAGCTGTTAGAAAATAAGTATGTGGTGGAGTCATTTGTACTCCAAGTAGGAAAAACGTTCATAACACAGTGCCTGCAAAAGAAGCAATTGTCTTCAGTGCTGCCAGAATCGGCAGTATTTACCACACAGGGCAAAATAGATGGAGTTATCCTGTTGGTTGTATAAGATGTGTATCTTACTCAGGGTTAAATGTTTGTCCTCAGAGTCAGAGATATTTCCATATTACAGCAGAACTTGGTAGTGCTGCAGTTCTGGCCAGTAACAGTTCCATGGTCAACAGATGAATTCACCTTCAGTGTTGCCAGAGCTACACACTGGCACTGCCTACAGTTTTTGTTCCAGGGTAAAATTTTTCTGCAAGTTTTTCATTTTTTAAAATAATGCATAAAATGAAGTCAAATCCTTCAGATAACTTGAAGGAAATGAAAGCAGAGTAAAGACTAAAAAGTACAAATTCAATAAGCCACATGCTGACAAAATTGAAAAATGAAGCTTTGGGAAAATTAGATGTTGAAGATGGAAATTCAGACTTCTGCATTTACATTTTAAGAAACAGTCTGTCAGACTGACTGTTTAAAGAAAATTCTCTTGAGTGAATGGAACCTGGGAAGAGTCTGCTCCACTGGCAGCCTGACATTAGGACTTAGAGACTGTGAAGACTTACTCTAACTGTTATATATGCCCATAAATTATAAATCATTATACGCTCAGGGAGGGCATATAATCTGTACATTAACTACCAGAGAGAGTAAGTAGCCCTGAAATTCTGCAAGATTGACAAAAATGAAATGTAGAGGAAATACACTTGCATCTTAAGGCATCTTTTCCACCTCATATACTGGATTCAGAGATAATTAATGCAATAGGAAAACTCCTGCTGTAAAATGGTAATACTGTAGTGAGAAACACCATAAATTCAAATCAGGTTTTAACACATTAATTTTTCATTCTGTTACTAGTATAATCTTTATGAAACTCAGTGTGAAATTTCAATGTCAGGTCTTGTCCTGTTTTATACCACTTGTTTGCATCTGCATCTGGAAAAGGCATTGTCACATTCTCTAACTTGCTGATTTCATCAAGCAGTAAAGGAGAACTGTGTTCACTGCTCCGAAAGCCACATAGTCATTCTACTCCAGGAGAGAGAGAGATGTAACTCAGTTCCCCATTAGCAACTGACTACCACTGTGCAAATTAGATTATTTCATATTGTCTCACTCAATAACGTCTGTTTAAAAACTTTTGATTTGTTTCTTACCTTTTAAGTCACAGATTTTGCCTACATTGCTACCCAAACTAAAGGTGTGATTTATCTGCTAAATTGCACCTGTTAATATACAGTGTGAACACCTAGTCTGTTCCCTTCAAACTAAGTGGAGTAGGTGCTTATAAGGCATAATTCATAGAATCTCTTTTAGATTGCTGCTTTGGAATAAAATGAAGGGCCTTGTAGCAATACCAGTTTTTCCTTCATTGGCTCTAAAAAGAGTATAAACATCTAACTGGAATGTAGGTGTTGGAACTTAGGCAAGATGAGTTCCATCTTTAGCTCAAATATAATTTATGCTCATACACATGCATACATGCATGTTAACTTCTAAAATGAAAAAAAAAAAAAGGAAAAAAAAGGAAAAAAAAGGAAAAAGAAAAGAAAAGGAATTGTTTTTTCCAGTTTGCTGTCAAACCAGAAATGAAGCTTTTAGTTGCATGTACAACCGAGCCCCATGTGCAAGTAATCATTATCATTAATGATTACATTGCAAGTAATCATTAGTTATTTCTGTCTTTCCTTGTACCCAGTATGAAAAGAATAGTCTAGAAGTTTAAGAAGGAATGAATGTTTTGTTTAAGACATTGTCTTCATTCCAACATGATTTTCTTTGAGAACTGTAAAATGTAATTAAAAGATTTATGGGGTCATTGAACTTTCCAAGATGGTGAAATTTCATATTTTTTCAGAAGGAAAGGATGCTCAAACAGCAGAACATAATGAGGTGTTTCTGGTTTTGTTTATGCAATTTTGGTCTGGACATGAAGAGTTACTTTGTAGAACTTCCAGTTTGTTTCCTCTTTCATTCTTTTTGCAATGTCATTTGACTTTAGTAGCTACCCCAGTGATTCTGCTCCTTGATTAATATTTTACTAATGTATATGGTACTGTGTTCCTTTAATTTACTATAACTTCTGATATCCTTTTATACAATTATTTTGCTATTGATTATGCCCCAAACCTCTCTATTGTGATTAATGTCATTGATGTCTTTCCTAAGACCTAAGACATTTGCAAGAAGTTTTTTATTTGAAAATATCCTGACCAGAATGTATTCTATTTTAATGGTGGAATTACTTCTGGTTTCTTACATGCATCCCATGTCTGTCTTTCTTTCATCCTATGTCTTTCTTTTCTGTTATAACTTTGCAAATCAATGTTTCATTTCTTATTCGTATTCAGCATTGTTATTTGCACACAGTACAAACTCACATTTAAATCACTGTCATATAACATATAATCAGCATAACATGATTGCAATTGTTTGCTCTTAGGTATTCAGTTATATATATATATATATATATAAAGTCCAAAAGTGTTTCTATAAATGGTGTAAAAGAAAAAAGTTAATCTCTGCTATCCCATCAGAGGCATGTCATGTCTAGATATTTCATTGTTTCTGAGATTTTAGTTTCCAACTATTCTGTGTATAACCTAACCTGCCTGTTTTAAAGCTTGGACAATTAAAATCCTTTTCACAAAAAGCCAGAAGATTGATTCAAGAACCTCATTGTTAAATATGTATATGCACACACATACTTATAAAAAAATCTCAGCATTTTTTCATATATATATCATGCTACAAATATCAGTGTTCACTAAGATTTGTCATTTTTTTTAGTATTAAAAAACTTTCTTTAGGCTTTATAAAGTTTAGTAACTCTGGGTATATAATAGGAACTAAAGATCCTTCTGCAGGCAAAACTTCTGTACAGAGAACTGCTTGAGAATAAGTCTTACTGACAGTGCTGTGACACTTCTGTTTTATTCATTTCATTTTTAAATAGCACTCTTAGAAGTCAGCATGGAAATTTACCTGCTATTCACCAATCTACAACTTCCTGAGCTGTTATCCATAGCTGAATCAAGGAAGGATTTAGAAACAAGACCACAACTTTGGTTTTCAAATGGCTGCTTGTTTATACCTATATTATCTAATTAGCAAGGACATTGTTCACGGTTTGTTTTTTTCCACACCCTCCCTGTTCAGCTACTACTTCATACACATGACTTGGTTTCAGCTGAGATAGAGTTAATTTTCTTTCTAGTAGCTGGTATACTACTGTGTTTGGGTTTTAATATGAGAATAATGTCGATAACACACTGGTATTTTTAGTTGTTGCTAGGTAGTTGTAGTCCCTACACTAAGTCAAGGCCTTTTCAGGTTCCCACACCCTGCCAGGTGCACAAGAGCTGGGAGAGCACAGCCGGGACAGCTGGCCCAGACTGGCCAAAGGGATATTCCCTGCCGTATAACGCCATGCTCCGGATATAACTGGGGAAGCGAGCCAGGAGGCAGATTTGCTGCTCAGAAATAGACTGGGCATTGGGTTGCTTTTTTTCCCTTCTGCATGT
>VXBL01002120.1:237523-257690 GCA_013400195.1 Aramus guarauna | reverse complement strand
GCTGAGCCTAAACCACGTCACCTAAAATATTAAATAAGCAAGAAATAACAAAATAAAACCCTACATTCTCACCCTAACCAGCAGGTAGAAGAATGAGTTATTAGTTCAGGGGTGAGAAACAGGCAAACAGCCACAATATGGGGCTGTGCAATCCTTCAGTCATTCTGCATCATTGGTATTTTTCTCTTAGCATTAAGGAGGAGCTCTTTTAGGAGTGACGACCATTTCTTTGTGATAACACCACTTTATCGTTGTTTCCTTGTTAATTTCCTTCCTGATCATGTGAAGTTTCAGAAATCCAATCTAGACAGGAAAACAACACAGAAGGTTTTAATGGATCTGCATCCACTTTTGCGGCTGATAGCAAATATAACGGACTCTGCAGTCTAAACCAATTCTTCTGGTACAAAGAATAGATAATAGAGATACTAAATATAGATTTTTCCGGGTCATCATCTATCCCCTAGAAAAATAGAAATAGCAAGAGTAATTGACAAATAAATGAAAGCTGTTAGACTACAGTAACTCTGAGGGCTTAATATATTCTGCAGCATTGTATCAATGCTGAAGTGTTTTAGAAAAAAATAAATTAACACTCCAGAGAGTTATAAATATGTAACTAATCCTGTTTTACACAGAGCAAAACTAATTTTCCTAAGCACTTTGACTTGAATGAAGGCACATGGCAAGATCCCCTGAAATTAGTTTTCCTTCATGATATGCTAATGTTCAGAATCTAAGGTTTGTGGATAGCTTTATGACAAACCTGGATATTCCTGACTATTATTTTTAATTTTTATATGCCCTACTGGTGTCACATTTTTGGCTCTACAGGAATGACTTTGCTTTTGTGCCAGCAGTTGACATTGGAGCTGCTCCAGAAGAATGTCTCTGAGCCATTAACAGTGTTGGGGGAAGCTTAGCCTATCTCAGCCAGACTGCTGAGCACTTGTGCAGAATGAAACATGGAAAATGGGTGTCAACACTAAAGTCAGGTCATGAATACATAAAAGGAAGATGCTAATATTTTATAATTCCTATGAACTAATTACTGTTTTGTATAATCTCCAGTAAGTGGAAAAAAAAGACCTATCAATATTTATTAAGAGTGAAATTAACCTTGATATTTCTTCTTCATAGCATCCACTTATATTGCTGTCTTCACAGATGATCATTTAATAGTACATTTAACTTTGTTATTGAAGCATCATACAGATGATGTGTTATGTCATAGAGATACCACTATTGGTCTCCCTAGTTTATTGTTTTCCAGAATCAAGGTAATTTCAACTAAACATACAATTTCTTCTTCAAACAAAAGATTATATTTCATGCTATTGAATTTCTGTATTTTAAGTTAGATTGGTTCAGAAATTCAGAAAGTAATTTTATCTTTCAACCAGCAAAGCAGAATTATATGTAGAACACAGGCAAACACTTAGATGTATAGATAATCAACACAACTATTATTTTTCTTAAGTCAAATAGTGTAAGTTACTGAAATCACTTCCAATGGGAGAGATGGGTTACACTAACAGTCTTGTTCTTGATAATGCATTATTCCTAAAGCTTGTAAAAATGCACTAAACCCAATAAAAATAGTTTTCATTTCCAGATAATGATAGATGAGCAAAAAGCTTGATAAGTATTCAGCATTCCATTTTCTAGGGTAGCTTACAAAGCACTTCTGATCCTCTGATCAGGGATAATTCATCTTGCTCTATGTCATTATTCCCATGAACAAAATAGAAAGAAGAATACTGTATTTAGCATTATATATTGGGTTTATATAGTCATGACAAAAAAAGGCTGGAATGTAAAACTTCCCTTAGAAGCTGAGTGGTCTCGTGTTTAGCTTGCAAAATCACTTTTTTTTTTTCTCTTCCCCCCCCCCCCTCTTTTTTNTTTGCCTTTTTTGCCCCCCCCCCCCCCCCCTTTTAGTTTTTCTGTAGCAGTAGGAAACTTACAGTCTGATCTTTTCAAGAACTCCTCTTCTGCAAAGACGAGAGATAGCAAAATGGTATGAGTCAAATCTTTCAGAAGTGGATTTAAATATTCTCAGTAATACAAGAAAGTCAAAGCAAAGCTCTTTTGTTAAAGATAGATAACTTTTTTGACAGCAGCATTTTAAAAAAAAAAGGAGTTATAAATGCTAGTTTTGAGGTCTTTAGTGTTAATGTGAAAAAAAAAAATAACCTTCTTCATTGCATCTTTAATACATGTTTTCAAATCTTGTAATAATATTTTTATTCCTAGGTTGAAATCATTATATTTAGAATCATGAATCCCTGAACCTTACATAAGTTTTACAGTGAGGAATTCACATTCTCACTTTTTGATTTATGATTCCATTTGTTTTCTTGATGCTAACACAACATAGAATAAATGGCACTCATGTTTGACTGAACAAATGGGACTAATGAGAATCTAAGTCTATCCTGAGAGATTGATGTAAATGTTAAGCTATAACATCATTATCTCTGTCTACCTATAAACAAGGAGACAGAGACACTCTTCGCCATGTCTTAGCCTCTATTGTCTAAAATCTGAACCAATGGGTAATGGGTCCTCACTTCCAGATCAAGCACCAGCTGCATTTTGTTTGTTTTCCTGTAGAAAATGAGCAGTTGCGGATGAAGTTGAGACATGACTGGAAGTTGTTTCTGGAACCATGAAATGGTCCCAGACCACCCCTTTCCAGCTGGCATCTAAAAGCTTCTCTGTCCTAATGATGTGTGCAATAGCTATTTCTTACTTATACCAGATATAATAGCTTTAAAGGAGATAGTGACTGTAAAATAGTGATTTAGAATAGTCACTAATTTTATGGATGACTTAAGTTTTAGTCTCCAGCAAAATCAGCTTGAACTGGAATCAGATTACATATATTGTAAATTGTTTAAACAGTGGTTTTCTCTTTCACATTTCTTCACTTATTTCCCTTATTCTTCAGAAATATTTCATTGTATTCTGAAGAGCGACCCCGATTTTCAAAACTTGAATTCTTGATTAAACACAATTCTATTTTTCCAGTCATTCCTGAGACTGGAACTGGTTAATGCAGATGAAAGCTACATTTTAAACACATTTTTATTGTATTCTGTATTTTTACTTTTCAAAATATGGCTTTATAACTTTATTATTCAGTAAATTACGGTGGTGAATACATTTTCTTCTATGCATAATTCATATCTGTGTTTGAAGTAGCTTAATTTAATCTTGATAATGGAGTTCTAACCAGTTTTCAACAGTTTCAGTCTACATTATTTAAAATAGCTGCCATAGATTGCAGGCAGCTGCAGCACGGGAAACAGTAACAAGACAGGACTTTTCACTAGATACTCCTGGAGATGTAACTTTAGTCGTGTACTGATGATTGTGATTTCCCCTGGTGAGCAGCACAACAACCACTGTGGGGTTATACTCCACAGTCAAATAAGTAAGAGTGGCAAGAGAGAAGCACTTAGTATTCTTCTGTATCCTCTTGGCTGCTCTACTTCTTTGGTCTTCCTAATGTCATAGCTTCCACTTCCTACCTAGTATTTAAAGCATGTTGTCAAGACAACTGATTGGAACAGTACTTCATTAGATAATATAATTTATTTTAACCACCTTTTGTTACCGTAAGTGATTCTGATTTGGGAGGAGGGGGGTGTGGGATGTGGTTGTTGGGGTTTGGTGTTTTATTTGGGTTTTTTAGGGTGTGTGTTTGGGTTTGTTTGTTTTTGTTTGATGAGGTTTTCTTATTGCCTCAGTTTAATAGCTTTACTATTTGGATTTCATAGGTTCATTTCATTTATTGGGCAAACTCTACTTCTAAGATATACCCTGTGTGGAATCCTTTGTGCTCCTTAGGTTTCTAAAATACATTTCAAAAAAATATCAAATAATGACATTGATATTCTTGCAGAAAAACAGAATACTTATTCAAATTTAGTGAGTTTAATTGTGGAAGATAAGGAAAGAGTCTACAGGATTTAAATAATAACCATCTTTATGAGGAAACTCCTATAATTCTAAGCACACAAAGTTTATGCCGATGCGAGTTACTAGAGCTTATATTCTATATAGTTTTGGAAGGCTGGGGGGGACGACGACAACCTTGTTTAACCCTTCCTATCTGAGCAGAGTTTACAGCAAACTCTACTAGAAAGACAGCCCAGGAGGGGGAATGAAAAACACCTAGTAATTTATGTGAAGAACACATCATGGGAGGCATACTTGCTATCAGTTAACATAAAAGTTTAGCTTGAGAAAAACAAAAATGTCAGGGCCATTCATTACAAGTGCTGTTTGTAGCAGAAAGGGATATTCATATGATTTGTGACATAATTTATCTGCAATGTAACTAAAGAATGTTGTGAACTGGGTGTGTGTTCACCTATGAAATAGTATTGTTTTCAATTTCTCTGAATATGTATTCAATTAGAGTTCAACGTCTTAAATAAACTTATAAATTATATTTGTTTAGCATTTTATTTTGCAAGAAATACAACAGTATATGCCAATTTTGT
The DNA here is from genome assembly GCA_013400195.1 of Aramus guarauna. Classification (NCBI taxonomy): domain Eukaryota; kingdom Metazoa; phylum Chordata; class Aves; order Gruiformes; family Aramidae; genus Aramus; species Aramus guarauna. The sequence continues at coordinate 253,176 of VXBL01002120.1, read as the reverse complement.
GTAGCACAGCACATGACTAGAGAGTTCCAAGGTAAAGAAATAAAAAATGAATGTGTGTCCACAGAACACACAGAACAGTACAGAATTGTAGTCTATGCATATTCCTCATTAATTTGTCTATGTTAGTATATACAAGTGAAATACTGTATCTTTTTTTCATTCATCATTCCATTAAAAATCATAACATAAAGTCATTGATTTCAAGGCAATTTTGTTATTTTTTTCTTGACATCTATCTTGAATTCACTTGGAAAAATATCCTAAAAGTCAAAATGAGATAAGTTGCAGAGCAGAATTGCTGGGTGCTACATAAAGTCATTTTAATTCATTTCCCTGTATAAATAGAGGTATTAAGTAACTTATCTGGTGTTAAGGAGAGATTGTTTCACAGCTGAAGCTCCTTTCTAGGGTAAAGAAGAAGACAGGGATTTAAAAGTGTGAACTAAACCACAAACAAGAAGTTCTTTGTTATGCTTCAGGGGACAGCTTAGTCTGTGGGTTAAAAACAATACGAGACAGTAGCCTCCTGACACTTGGATAGGATCTTTGCCTCAGGATTTTTTTCAAAAATCTGTTTATTATGTGTTCATAACAATAGAGAAAGCAAAATGACGTTTGTGTATTTCTGTAAATGGATTACGACATAGATTATCCCAGCTCTAATCACTGACTTTTTGTCTTAGAGAGTCATCATTGAGGCTTTCAATCTCTCTTTTCTATTTTTTTTTTTTTTTTTTTTAAAAGAGGTATGAAAAAAAGTTTTAATTCTATGGAGTTTCTGTGCAGTGTATATTTGTGTATATAGAGAGTATATAAACAAGATCATATTGTTTTAGATGAATGGATGAAATGTGTATATATATATATAGTGTATATAAATAAGACCATATTGTTTAATATTAATCCAAATAAATAAGAGAAACGAAAAAACGTTCCTGTTTCACACACATCCGATGTTTATATTGAGGCACATCTTTAAATATTTTTTTAAAGCAAACGAACTGCAGAAGGGAACTACACAATAGAACATACTTCTTGCTAACTGCTAAAATGGTCTCAGTGAAGGATCAAATTTGTCAACTCAAGAACCAATACTGGCACGTTTTCAGTAAACATAGATAACTCTTGCACTTCCTTTTATTTGATATTAAATGGAAAAGTTCAGAGTACTTATCGGGCCATGGTATTACATAGGCTGTGCATTTAGAATTTGAAGTGAGTGGGTGTATTTTCAATGGATACCAATAATCTTGGTGCAGTTCACAGAGAATCCGCATGTCTTACTCTTGCTTCCTTTCTATCTGGCTGAGACATATTTTCTACATGCTTTTTTAAACTGTTGCCATTTAAAGTAACAAACAGGCAATCTTATTAGTGATCATAATTAGCCAATAGAGAATTTGAAATTAAACATGAGAAGATGGATATCTATAAGGAGATCCCTTACAGAATTTCTTAGCAATGCATTCCTTTACATTTTAGTTTGTCTTCAATTACAGCGATCTCTGGTTGCTGAGATGACACATGTACAGGAGGGTTTAATCTGAGAACTTGGATGACTCCTTTCATTCAGAAAAGATGGAGACATGCTAAGATATTACAAAACAATGAAGGTCCCAAGATAGGATAAGAAGGTAAATGAAAATTTCAGAAAAAGTCAAGAAAGAGTTGAATTAAATTGTTCAGCTTTGAATATGTTGTTTTTACCTCCATTTGCCTCTTCATTTCAACAAATGTTCAGATAAATTGCCAGTTTTGAATGCAGTGATGACCTAGCTGTTATCACAAACTTGGGAGAGAATGGATTATCAAGTCACATAACTGAATAAAACAATGTATTACGCAAAGAATAAATTGAAAGATCTTGCACAGAGGAAATACAAGCAAACTATTCAAGGTAGTTTATTCAGTTTGTTGGCTAGGTAAGGACATTTAGTTTTTAATGAAGGTGTCTGAAATAAAGTTCTCTAACATCTCCCTAGTTTAGCTCAGATCATGTTGCTTATCTTTGTGGCAATGTAGGATATTGGGGTATTATTGTGACAATGTTGTGAGTAGGTTTATTCACATTGCTGTTGGGGTTTGATTACCTCTCCTCCCTGTTCTCCTCCTCCCCATGCCCTCATCCCACCAGCCCACCCCAATGATTTTCTGTACACAAGAACTATGTCCACGAGTGAATTTTCATAAAAAGTGAAAATCCTAAATGAAATCAAAGCTGAAAAAAAAAATCTTTCTGAATGCTATCAGAAACATCTGGAAATCTAAGACAAAAAAAGTCTGAAGTACTTCTCACTTAGTATTTCTTTCTTCATCTCCTGATGAAGTAGGAAGCAAACATTTTTCTCTTGTCTATATGTATTATTACTAATGTACATCTGGGAAAAAATGCTGTTCTTGGTCTCTTGATAATTAAATCTCACTTGTGCCTTGGTTGGTTCCTTTCTTTTTTTTTCGCCAGATTAGGGCAATCAGGAAGTCTTCCTTCACTTTGAAGCATCACTAACTTCTCAACTGAATCATTCACATGAAGGTAACTTCACTCAGCACCTAGGTCAGCTCCACCATTTGTCTCATGCCAACAGATAGACTATATATATATATATTTTTTTTTTTTTTTAAATTCAGACACCTTTGCAATAATGGCTATGACTGATTTCTTACGTTTATCTACAACTCAGTCAAACAGCATAGGTTCCTATTTTTTTCTCTCAGATGATTTAAAGAGGGACATGTATTTCCAGAGGAGGCTTTGTTATACCCTTCCCGATCTTTCTAATTCAAATGTCTTGTGACTCAACATTCTCATGTAGTTCCTCCATACTGATTTGAATGAAATACAGAGAATTTCATTATCTTTCAGGCTCTGTTGGTTTGCTGGCTTGCTTGGGGGTTTTGTTGTTGTTTTGGTTTGGGTTTTCTTCTATAATTCTTGTACCAAACCTTGTTCATTATGAATACCAAAACTTTTGCCCAGTATCAGTTCAAGTTAAGTTACCTAATAGGACTAATATTACATATATTACTTTCTAAGAACTACTACAAACTCTGAATTTTCCCTTGTTGCCCTGTTTAGGTTTATTATTTTGTATTTCTATTTTCTCTGGAACTCAACACCATGCTCATTTTCAAGGGTTAAAGAGATCTGAAGCTACTTATTTAGAAAGTAGAACAGCCATCACTGTCTTTCTTGTAGGAAATCAACCAAGGATGTCAGAAAATTCCCTAGGGGGATTCCCTAGTCACACAAATCCAATAAGCAAAAGCAAGTTGTTTTCTGGAGTAAAATTACAGGCTGTTCTGCAGTGGGTGCTGTTGCAGCTGTAATAATTTGCAGGAAATAATTCAACATCCCTTATAGGAGAGGGAGTAAAACAAAAGACATGATGCTGTAGATCAAGGACTAGGGTGGTTCCTCAGAGATAGCTTCTGTACTCTACTCCATGGAAGTTTAATGTAAAATACACAGTCCTTGGAGTAGTGACTACAATCCAGATCTTCTACAGTGAGTGTTGCTTGCTGGAATGCAGTAACATTGCTTCTTGTTTTACCTGATTTTTTTTTTTTTATTTTTTAAAAAGGAATAGAAAGGGCATTCAATAGGACATATATTTAGTGTTCTTGCCTCAACTTTAAATAATAAATGTGAGCTTGATCCCTATCAACGTCATCATAAAATAATTTAATTTAGGATTCCCTCTTTTCATATTTATTATATACTGTCATACACAATACACAATGCTATAGTACAATAGATACAAGAAAACACCACTCTTTCAGTAATTTTAGTGTTTTTTTTCCCATATTCAGTTTAATGAAGCAAAATTAACTGAGTGAAAAGTTACACTATAATACAGGAACATTGAAGTACACTTAAGTGTAGTTCTGAAAAGCCAAACAATTATTCATGTATTTTAAAACTAGAGTTTGTGTAGAAAAATATATTTAATAAATTTGAAATTGCTTTAAAAGTTGTAAACTTGACACTAATCTCAAAGATTAGAAATGCTGTTTCCTTCAGGGGATTCAGAACTGTGTTAGATGATGTTGTAGTTCTATGTGTTCATTTAAATCAAATGTAGCATAGGAGGAGGGTAGAAGAGCAACATGGGAATGATTCAAGAGAATTTGGAAACTTCTGATGCAAATGAAAACAGACTGCTCAAAGTGACTCATTAAAAGTTCTCAGTAGAGGCATGCCATGAGGCATGCCATGAGGCACGAGCTTGAGATCACAATTCTGTTGGTTATCAATCTATACAGTCTTATAGCTGGCTTCAGATATACTACTGACAGCTCTCTCTTTAAGCAATTTTATTTGTCTTTGTTAATACTTTTGATAAGTGAACAATTTCTACAATAATATTTTTAGAATTGCTTCTTACTTTGTCTCCTTTGACGAAGCCTGAAGCTACACACATAAACGATTAAAGACATGGTCCTAGATTAAATCACATTCTGTTTGTTCTTTCTGGAGGCCTTTTATAAGAAAAAATCCATCAATCAAAACACTACATTCCCACTTTTTTCTTTAATACACACTATGTTTATTCTTATCCTTCTTTTATCATCCAAAGGCATACAACACATGCTGTTAATAATTACATTTGATTTCATAAGAAAAGTAAAAAAAAAAAAAAGGAAAAAAAGAAAGTATCTGGTAATATACATAGTTATTTTTTTGTTAAAACTCTCCAGTATAGTTAATATTAAAATTAATTTATTTTTTTAGGAGTATAATCAAGACAACATAACATCTTGAATGAATCAAGAACATGTCATGTAAAATAAAGAAGAGGAATGTATGTATAATAAGTCTGAAAAGTTGTTTTCTCTATCTTATTCATTGTAGTCATCTGTTGGCTTTGTTTTAATTAAGTATAACCTGAATTTTGAAAGGCAGATTCTACTGTTTATACATCATATGAGTTGTAATAAGTTTCATGAATATATGGTCCTGATTCAAATGAGAGTTTTATCCAATACCCACATAGGTTGTCCATGAGTGCAGGTGGTCAAAGAGTTTGGTCTTAGGTGTAGGATAAAACTAAATCAGCAATAACAATATATATGCAGCTATTGATGCTGTCAGGCTTGGAATTTACTAGAGTTAATACGATGTGACTGATAGGAAGAGATCTCCCTTTTGCATCTCCTCTGCAAGGACATGTTGTCTGTATGTTTCAAGGTTCTGCACTTTGAGACTGAATGGCCATACAAGATGAAGACCATGATTTACAGTAATTGAAGTGACAACCCAGCTTCCATGCAAAAGAAAAACAAACAAACGGTCAAAGAAAACTAAACAAACAAGAAGTGGAATCCATATAAGGTGCTCACTTTAGTGCATTACAAATCCTTTGATATGGACTGCACATAGTCTAACCTTCCAGAGAGTTTCGTGGGGTCACAGAATTTATGCTTACTGCTCAGAATCACATCTGGGAAAATAATGATTTTATCTTGCAGACATAAAACTAGGGTCTGCTATTCACCTTAACATTGAGTAGCACCTTATTCAAGTTTATTGTAATGATTTTAAATGTCTGAATAATTACTTTCCAAACTAGATTAAATCTGCACAATAATGCTAGTCAACCAATATTTGCTTTATAATCAAGCTTAAGAGACTTGTAAGGGTCAATTCTGTAGTAAGAGGAAATGAACCATGTTTTAAATGTGCCTGCTTTTATCCTTTGAGGCTTTATCAAAGTAGATATTTTTTTAATTGTATACAAAGGGTCCAGACAAGTAGAGAGTATTTTTACATAAGAATCTCATCCTGATTGGCATGCATTTCTTAAAAGTAAAGTAAGAAGATGTTATTACATAAGTCCATAAAAGGATAAATGGAAGTAAAGGGACTGAAATGATCAGTGACAAGGAATAGTTATCTCTAGCTCACTGTCAAAATGCAAGAATGATCCCAGTGGCATTTCACAAAAGTTTTCTTCTATACTATATTCCTACATTATAAAGAATAGTAAACATGTACTATATGATATGGTATTCAAACAGTATCTAGCCAAACTAGAAAAATGATGGGAAAATATAAATAAATATGTTTTAATAAGGTTTATTCTTGAGAAACATTAATTCAGAAACATGGATTAGAGACTATCTGAAGACATAGTAGCCGGAAAGAATGGAGCCTAGGAACTACAGTGAATCAAACATGAGAATGAATCAATATCTTACTGTTGAAAAAAAGTGAAATATTATACCAATGAGTATAAAATGAGCAGTTGTCTGTGAGACATATGATGTACATAATTTTATTCTCTATAGAACTGACAAGACCTTAGAAAAGTTTATTTTGGGAAACTATGTTCCAGAAAAATGTGGGCAAACAAAAAGATTTGGTGTATCCGTTTTGTAGTATATGTGTATTGTGTATATATGTATTGAGTACAGATGGAAAGATTTTGGGAGCAGGAGACATGAGGAGATGTAGGGGAGGTCTCTATGAGAAAAGACCATGGGCTGCCCCATGCCAGGCACAGCCAGTTCCAGCTGGCACCAGAATGGACCGACCACAGGTCACAGCTGAGCCCAGCAGCAAAGCTGGTGGCAGCCCCAGGAAAAGCTATTTAAGAAAGGGCAAAAAGCTGCACAGGCAGTGAGGAGTGAGGAAAAGTGAGAAATGAACTTGAAGTCACTGAAGTGAGAGAAGAAGGAGGGGGAGGAGGTGCTCCAGGTGCTGGAGCAGGTGTTTCCCTGACACCCATGGATAGGACCCCAAGCTAGGACAGTTGGGTATCTACCCCTTGTCCCCCTCAAAAAAGTAGAAATTGGGGTTATGCAATGTAAAAAGAGAACAGTGGTGACATATGAAGAGAGAGAACAGTGGACCTTCAAATGTGTATACAATGGTTGTAAGAAGGGAGGAAATGAGCCATTTTCTAAATTTATGGTGAATACAAGAACAAATGGATTTAATTTGAACAAAAGTTGCAGAGTAAATATAAAAAAAAAAAAAAAAAAGAACTTCCTAAGCTATTGCAGAATCCAAACAAGAATACTTCAAAAGCCATCTAGAAAATGTTAAGAATAGCAAAGGCATTTTAGTGATCATGAGTTAGGCCAGGAGGATGGGCTAAGTCAACTCTGATGTCATTTATAGCATTAATGAATTAGATCTTAAGATTTGAGAATTTATTTATTCTGTTAAAGCCTACTGTTTATAAAATCTTCCAGACTATTGCAGGAATGTCTGTGAGCCTGAAAATACCTTAGCACAGAAATGTATGAAGAGCTAAAGAAGCCCGGTTATATTTTCAACCCTATCAAGTTACAATCGCTGAAAAGTTTCAGAGAACTTCAGAGGACAGGAAGATTTTGCTTATTACTAAATGCACATTTTAGGGGATGTAATTCAGAGTAAAAAATAAGCATATAGTATGGTAGATGCTATAAAATATATCCCATGCAAGATGCTTTCATTTTTAACTAAAAGATGCACCGATGCTTAGAACCTTCTATTTCTGCTTCACAATATGAAATATTCTGCAAACAAAGGAAAATGTTTTCATCTCAACCCTTAGTTTAATTTAATATTAAGGATTTTTACTTTGTCACAGTGTAACTACATACTGGATGATTTTCCTTTTCTGTATGAGCAATGTAATTTAATTGATGGTCATCAGCAGTGAATGTTAATGTAAGACATCATTGTACCTTTCTGACTATTGTTTAAAGACTAATTCTCCAAAGACATACTTGTAATAAACCTGCTTTCTGAATTTAATATAAGCAATTTCCTAAAGCTTGCATTAAGTGTATTTTCTAAGTACTTCATCTCATCACTGGAAAGGGTGACCAATGAGAAAGCAGGACAATAATTAAAATTATGGCTAGAATAAAGTAGCAGCAATTCTCACTCAAAATAATTTCTTCAAGTTAAATTTTTCTCTAAATTCCTTAGTTATAGCAATGCATTGGTATGTAGTATTAATTTAGCAGGAAAATCCTTTCCCCAAAAATATCTCTAATTTGACCTTTAATTCTAACTGCTTAAACCTTAAGAGTTTTGTGCTAATGTTGTCAGCAGGTTGAGGGAGGTGATCCTTCCCGTCTCTACAGCCCTTGTGAGGCCACATCTGGAGTGCTGTGTCCAGGTCTGGGTGCCTTAGTACCAGAGAGTTGTGGACAAACTTGTGAGTGTTCAGTGGATGGCCAAAAAGGTGATTAAAGCATTGGAGCATCTGTCACATGAGGAGTTGCTGAGGAGTTTTCTTTGTTCAGCCTGGAGAAGAGAAGGCTTGAGGAGGATCTTATTGGTGTATATAAACACATGGGGGGGGAGGGGGGGAATGAGGAAAAGGGAGCCAGACTTTTTGTAATAGTGACCACTGAAAGGACAAGAGGTAATGGGCCCAGATGAAAACTCCATGCTTGGAGATATTCAGAACTTGACTGGAAAGATCCCTGAGCAACCTGCTTGAGCTGATACCACTCTGAGCAGAGGGGCTGGACTAAATGATCTCCAGAGGTACTTTCCCTCCTCAACCATTCTGTGATTCTGTAATCATATTTCTCAGAAGAAAATTGTACAAATGTTAGTGTAAAAGAAACTTGCTAGACCTAATTTTGCATGTAAAGAGTATTGCTAATAGAGACAAGCCACATTTTTTCAGCAGAAATTACAACCATTTTAACACATGCCACAATATCAACCTTGCATCCCTCAATCCATGCTGCAGCATAAATTATTATTAAATCCTACAGGTTGGCACCATGAGAGTCAAAATGCTTTCCTGCTCATTGCATTGCTTATATATTGCTTTGATCAGTGTTTGAATGAACAGGATTTGACTTAGCCATCCGTTAACATTTGCTGACATTGAATGTAACTGGAAACTGTAAATTAATGTCATCATTCATCTTTTATTTATGCTGGTAATGAAAATAGTCTAATGTAAATTTAAAAAAAAATGTTGGGATATAACACATAAAAAAGCATTTAGATTAATTAAAGGATCCTAAATTTCCATGGGTTATAATTAACTTGTAAGTCTAACTACTATTTTTTGTGAGAGGGGTTTGTGGTGGTTTTTTTCAGCTTAAGAAATTCAAAGGAGAGGACATAGTTCAGTTTTGCTCAAGGTCATTGCATCTAGGTCTGATCAGCTGAGTAAAACCTTCCTAGCTTATTGGATATGGAAAATTAGTGTGGTAGCAATTGGACAAAGAAATGTTTCAGAAACATTATTGTATTTAGCATTCCCTTTAGACAGAAGATCATGGCTCCCTTGTCAGCGTTCAACTGGGTTTGGATTTTCTGTGAGATGGTTATCGCTCTTCATTAATTGTATAGGGAACTTAAGAGCAAAATGTTATGTTTTGGATTGCCCTCCAGGGAACAGAGTGAGGCACTGTAATGTTTAGCAGAATTAAACTGATAGTTTAAATATCACTAGTGTAATAATTTGTAGTATTTAGTCCTAAATCAGTGCTGTAGAAATCCTACATATTTCGAAAAGGAAAAGCATATTCAATGAAGATTGCTCTGCTTAAAACCATAATTTAAATCAATTGTTTTGAGCAACGGTACATGTTCCATACTCATTCATTGATTAATGTTGGTTTGGTATGGTTACTGTGACAGTTTTTTTGTTACAATCAAGAAGACTGATAGAAAACAGAAAGAACAAAGGAAGGGATCAGTATATTATTGCAAACTCAACTGTTATCTATCTCAGTCATCACTGTGTATCATACATCACAGAAACAACAACAGCCCTTTCAGAAAAATATAGTTTTTAGAGTCATAGAATCAAGTTGTGGGAACAAATTTGAAGTTAGACTATATGAAGATTTTAAAGTACAAAACTGTTCATTAGAACTATATTGGAATTCATAGTTACTGTCATGGAAGACTAGTATAACCAATAAGAAAAAAAAAAAAAAAAAAAGAAAAGAAACAGAATGTAGTGATAATACATCTATCAGTGATATAAATCATAAGGTATTTCTGTCAGTTATCTTGGAATTTCCTGTGCATACGAGTCAGAATAATGGACCAATGACAAACCTCTTCAATAATCCAGCCTATGGGGTAATTGCAGAGGAAATGACAATCTTATCATACTACCTTAATTCCTGGAGGAATTTTAAGCTTCCATGTGCCAGGGGAAATGGTCCTGGGACATGAACCTCCAGGATGTGGCAGAAAGCAGGAAACCAATACCATTTCTATAACATGTACCTAGTTCGACTATGCAACTAAACCATGCAATGAAACAAATTTTTGTGAATGTGTCTCAGTCATAGTTCAAATAAATTTTAATTCATGTTCCAATAAAATAAAATGCATTCAAGTAGTAACTATTTTCATGAGACTCCCTTAATTCTGCATTTCTTTTATTTTGTTTCTTCATGACTGTGAAAAAAATGCTAACAAAAGTCATATCTCCTCCTACTCTAAAACTTTCCTCACTCATTGACTATACTACTATCAAAGATTATATGTGTGTTTTCCTGGGCATTCAAACAGTTTTTTGGGTTTTTTTATATAACATGAAGAACAAGTATTAAAGACCATTTATCCCATTTGTTTTAGCTGATCATTTTATCTTACATTTTGGGACTCAACTAATAATTTCAGTCTCCGTTCCCCAGGTGACAAAATGTCTAGGTGCCAATTTATATGTGACCTATACTTCTATTATGTTCCCATTACAGCAAAGAGATTTAGGGCTTCACTTAGTGTTCAGGTTTCAGCTGGAATAGAGTTAATTTTCTTCCTAATAGCTGGTATAGTGCTATGTTTTGGATTTAGTACGAGAATAACATTGAAAACACACTGATGTTTTCAGTTGTTGCTAAGCAATGCTTATACTAAGTCAAGGACTTTTCAGCTTCCCATGCTCTGCTAGTGAGGAGGTGCATAAGAAGCCGGGAGGGAGCACAGCCAGGACAGCTAACGGAGAGTGGCCAAAGGCATATTCCCTGTCATATAACATCTTGCTGAGTATATAACTGGGGAAGTTGGCCTGGTGGTTGTAATCACTGCTTGAGAACAGGCTGGGCATATCGGTCAGTGGATGGTAAGCGATTGGATTGTGTTTTGTATATTCTTTTATTATCATTAGTACTATTATTTTCTCTTCCTTTGCTGTCCTATTAAACTGTTTTATCTCAACCCATGATTTTTATAATTTTTTCTTCCCCAATTCTCCCCTCCATCCCACTGAGGAGGTAAGTGAGTGAGTGGCTGAAGGGTGTTTGGCTGCCTGCTGTGTTAAATCATGACACTTAGTTGTATGCATATACGCATCTAATGCTATCTGAGGTTCCCTATGCCATGCAGACTGACATCCATCGTTGGTTTCAAAAGACATTGGTCCCGTGTCTTGCTTGATAGACCTATTTCAGATATATGTAACTAGAGTTTTCTTCAGAAAGTCAAGGAAGTGAATCAGAATCCTGCTTTTAGATCCATGATTCTAGATGTTTACAATCTGTAGTTGAATGCCAAACATTATGTTCAGTTTTTTCAGAATAATGCTTTTCTATTGATCTTCCAGCCTAGTTTTGAAGACACCATCTATAGAAAGTTAGAAAGCATCTCTGACTTTCAGTGTAGCTGATACCATATGTAGGGACCAGCTCTCAGATTAGAACTGAACTTTTTATTGTTCCATGAGTATATATATGTCCTGTAACATTCTAAATACTTGATGACCTAATGGTGCAACAAAATGATGAAAATTCATATGTAAAACATGATCTCAAGTAAAACATGTATGTGATGTGCTGTAATGTACAGTAGATGGTGATTTACACTGTCTTTCTGAAGTCTCTTTATCTTGGGTATCATAATAATTTATTTGTTTAATGCAAATAGCTAGCATGTACTTGGAAGTAAAGGATGTTATGAGAAATTTATGTTGCTAAGGTTTTTTCATTTACCTCTGTGCTCAGGGAAAAAAAAAGTGAGAACTACAAAGTTCTCCCACAGTGCAAACAGCAGTGAAACCCCAAGTATCACATTTGTTCTAAATTCCAAGTTGAAGACAGTGAAGTTGATAATATATGATTATATTCCTTTAATAAGCAAACTGATCACATTCTCCAAAAATCAATTATGAAATTAATTCTAAATATCAGTTGTTACCCTCAAATGCCACATAATGGCTTGCTCAGTAGGTATTAATGCAATAGCTTAATTGTGCACAGATGTTAGCAACTTAACAGAGGAAAGTAATTTTTACATGCATTAAAATCCTTTTGTGAAGGCGTTATTGTAAGTGTACAATCAGTTGGCAACAAGAAGCCATACGGTTTCTTTGCTGAATGAGAGTTCTATTAATGTAGAACTTTAGTCAGTCAAAATAATCTACATTAACATATATCATGTAGATATAAAAAGCTGTATAATATGGCCTGAGAAAAAAGGCAGAACTGTATCATTTTCACATGATTTATTTTCCGAAGACACACAGACAATGCTTGCTTGGAAATCCTACATTAAAGAGCTAGATTATCTTGTAAACTGCATGTACAATTAGTCATAAACCTAAATGGTTATTGATACCTCTGTATCAAAAAAAGTCTTTGTTGTATTTTAGGAAATATATTTGTATAGTTTTTCCTTGTATCTAAATAGCAACTCAACTACACAAACTCCTATCTTTTCTTCTTTACTTCCCCTTTTCTGTTCCTCTTCCTCTTCCTCTTCCTCTTCCTTTACTACTACTACTACTACTACTACTACTACTACTACTACTACTACTACTACTATTATTATTACTATTATTATTTCATTGTGTTAGTATATTTAATTTCACAGCTACATAAATTGTTCATATAAGCTTAAGGACATTTCATGTATAGATATACTGGCATCACTAATTAGTGCTGTGTAAGATAAAATACAAACTTTTAAGAATAGAATGCGAAAGCTATAGAAATTCTTACTTGATTCTCTGCTGTAAAACTATGGCACTAATGACCCACTTGTTAAACGTACCTAATTTGCTACTGCTTTTGTAACCTCAGGTTACAAAAACCAGATGTCTATAACATCTGATATGGAAGAGTTACACAAAGCAGCCTTTTCTATCGATATTGCTATTATGTATAATAACAGTAACTTCATGTTAAAAATTACTTAATCAGAGGTTCATAGGATGCCATGGTTTCAACATGGAAAAGGAAGTTTACATCAAGATCTTTTAAAACCTTGATGTTCTGTGACAGGTGGCTACTACAACTATTTGATTTCATATTTTGACATATTCCTAGTGGAAAACAAAACAAAACAAATAAAATAAAACAAGTATCAGTAAAATCCAAATAAACTTTCCAACCAAAACTCATTGCTAGTCAGAGCAATTCCTTCCTTATTTTAAGAGTCACTGTCTTAGTTGTTTCTCTATGTATTTTTCCAGAAGTTTGACTAATTTAAATTTTCCTTTGGTTTAATTTATTTCTCATAAGAAAATTATCTTTTTCAAGCAAAATTAAGCAATGAGAATGTTGGCTATTTTTAATTTTTTATGTAAAATTCAACCTCATAAACTTGCCTTTTTGTAGAAAATCAAGATTGCTTGTCACCTTACAACTTTAGTGATTTGCGTACTTGAAATAAGTTATAAACGTGTCAACAAATATATGACTTTTTCTAAAAAAAGTTACATTATACACACAGGGGTTTTTTATACATGTAACTCAAGTAATGAAAAGGAGTGCAAGAAGGGATGCTTCCAGAAAATTTTGGTCCTTAATGTACAGATAATAAATCTTAACTAGCATATTTTTATTGTTAAGATCCAATGCATTCCATGTTTAAGTGGAGTTTGAAACATGGTGGCATGCCAGATCTTTCTGGAAGATACTAGAAATTTACAAGTCTTTCAAAAGAGATCTGAAAATTTTCAGTTAATTTCAGTATCTTAAAAATGGAAGAGGACACCTCTCTTTAAGGAGCTTTGGTGTAGTATGCTGCTTGTGTGTTCAAATCAACTGAAAAGTTTGCAGGGAATCCTCAAAATCTCGAGTAGCATTGGAAAGAGAACACATTTCCTTTGAATTTTACTAAAAGACAAGATGGGACACAAAGAGAAGAAACAGGAGAGTTAGTCTCACAAAACTGACAAAAAAAAAAAAAAAAGAAAAAGAACACTTGTGGAATCTCTCTTAAACTTTGCACTTATTATGCTGCTTAAAGATAAAAGAATTTGACCAGCCAACAGTAGGAAATTGTGTGTAACCACAAGAAGCATTGTCATCCAAACCTTTAAATAGCTGAATCTGACTGGGATTTTTTTTTTATTTATTTTATTTTCATTTTCTATATTTACCCCAATCCAATCACCTGTTTTAGATAAATCCCTAATTATCTGACCTGAGACAATATATTTTACACTTATGAGTTATCTTCACGTCCCCCAAAATTATGAATTGTTTCAGAAAAACTCTTACAGTAATGCAGACTATTGGAATGCAAAAAGTTATTAGAAATAGCTTTTTTCTTCTCAAACAGCTGAAGATAGGAACACTTTATCTACGCAAACTTCCATGAAATAAAAATTATATTTTATCTTATGCACCTATTACGGTGTAAGCCCAAAACAGAGGCACAATATCTTTCTAAGAAATCAATTTCAAATTCAGTTGCCTAAATTTAGTTGTCTGCAGGAACTGAAGACTAGGCCAAATCAAATGGTACTGGATGCCAATTTATGAGTAAATACACAGAGCCCAGTGTTGCTAAAAAATGTTTAACAACTCATCAAATGTTGTGATTCGATTCCACTGACTGCACTGCTTAGACCACCTATAATGTATATGAAGATATCTAACTAATAGGCAGATGCTGTAGACAACCTGAATGTCTTAATCTGGGACTGAATTGCTCCCTGGACATTGCTGACTATTTACACAGGAGTACATAAATATAAAGCATAACATAGCATTACCCATGATTGTTTGTATAGATAAATTGTTTACAATAACAAATTTCAAAAGTACAACACCCAAAAATGCACATAAAATACTACTGTTGTTAAAGATTCACCTGCACTTAGAGTAATACATCTTGATAATCTAAAATCTCTACGTATTGCCAAATGAACTATAAACTAACTCCTTTTTCCATTGAGAAAACAATTCAAGATTCTTCATATTCTTCACAACATTTAAAAATGCTTCAAAGCATGAAAACATAAAAATGTATGGATAGTGAGTTTGTATTTCAATTCACCATTATTTCCTGATTATTTTCAAGTCATAAAAGAAACTGTATAAGTGATATTTGAAAATGGTTTTAAAAGAGCATAAAAATATAATTAGTTTCAACTTTCACAACATACCATTATTTGCATACTGTAATATGAACATAAGTTTGGAAGATACTCAGATGAAGTCTGCAAATTAATATGATAACAAATGTGTTTTCAGATAACATTCCATTTCACATACTACCTGTCATTAGCAAAAAATTTTTCAGATAACTGTGTGTTGAAACTTTCTACAGAGCAATTCAAGTTTTCAGTATTGCATTTTTTACCTAAAACATGTGAATTAACTGAGGCATGTTATTACAAGATGGTAATCTCTGTAGCCTTGTAAGTATTTTCTAAGTATTAAAAGTTGTTTCTGTATATTAAGTAAGTTTGTTTTCTGAGATTCCTGTTTGTTTTACAAAA
>VXBL01002120.1:207042-237490 GCA_013400195.1 Aramus guarauna | reverse complement strand
TTTTTTTTAAAAAAAAAAAAAAAAAAAAAAAAAAGGACAGTCAGTGTTAGACAACTTTGATCACTGGCTACTGTTTCTACTTTTTCCTCAGTAGCTAAAATATTTTATATTATGTCTTAAATCTAGGAAACTCTTATCTTCAGTATATCAGGGATATAAAACATTGATTAAAAAGTATTTTAAAAAGTTAGTGATATTTTTATCATAATTTGTTAAAGATGTACTTTGGGAAAACAGAAGAAATGGAATTTATTTGTTTTGTTTCGGGTTTTTTGTTTTGGGGTTTTTTTTCCCATATACATTATTTGTCAGATACGTTATTTCAGTTTGTGATTTCAGATAACAAAAATAAGCCCAAACAGCAATGTTTTCTAAAAAGTATAAAAACAGTTTAAAATTAAGTGGAAGAAAATGTTAGAACATTTTGCAAATTTCCCTGGAGACAGAAAAATAGAAATTTGCATCAGAATGTGCTACTTAAAATGTTCATGTTTTAAGTATGTTGATTTCATTCTAACTGCAATTCAGGAGAGAGCAATATCATCACTCTAAATCTTTAAATGTTTTATTCTTTTCAGTTTTTGCATAGAATTTAACTATGTACTCTTGCCTATTTTATAAAAAAGTAGAGATTTCACAGCGAGTGTGTATCTGTCGCAAGCATGATGGATAGCAATTGTATTGTTTTACTCAACAGTATGATTACTAGTGATGACTATAGTAAAGAAATCATAATATCACTAATTCTATTTAACTCATCAAATGTAGACTCAGCTCCTTTGAGAGACAATCCAGGAATTAATAATCCCATTATTAACTGCTGTTTTCATGTGTGCCTTGGCCTCCATAGTTGGAAAAGCTTGGTTTTCCTCTTCTTTTCTTGATATGACTTGGTGATAGCCAACATGGCTTCACTAAGGGCAAATTTTGCCTGACGAATGTCATGGCATTCTGTGCCAGGGTTACAGTACTAGTGGATAAGGGAAGAGCAACTGATATTACCTAACTGGATCTGTGCAAAACATTTGACACTGTCCCACATGACATCCTTGTGTCTAAATTGGATTCGACGGATGAACCACTCAGTGGATAAGGAATTGGATGGACAGTCACAAAGAGTTGCGATCAATGGCTCAATGCCCAAGTGGAGAACAGTGACGAGTGGCATTCCTCAGGGGTCGGTATTCAGACCAGCACCATTTAACATCTTCGTCAATGACATGGACAGTGGGATCGAGTGCACTGCACCCTCAGCAAGATTGTTGATGACACCAAGCTGTGTGGTGTAGTCAACATGCTGGAGGGAAGGTATGCCATCCAGAGGTACTTGCGGGGTGGGCCCATGCGAATTGCATGAAGTTCAACAAGGCCAAGTGCAAGGTCCTGCACATGGGTCGGGGCAATCCCAAGCACAACTACAGGCTGTGTGGAGAATGGATTGAGAGAAGCCCTGAGGAGAAGAACTTGGGGGTGTTGGTTGATGAAAAGCTCAACATGACTCGGTAATGTGTGCGTGCAGTCCAGGAAGCCCACCGTAGCCTGGGCTGCATCAAAAGAGGTGTCATCAACAGCGCAAGGAAGTGGATTGCCAAGAATATTATAGAATCATGACCAGCAGGCTGAGGGAGGTGATTCTGCCCCTCTGCTCTGCTCTCCTGACACCGCACCTGGAGTACTGCATCCAGCTCTGGGCCCCCCAACATAAGAAGGACATGGAGCTGATGGGTTGAGTCCAGAGGAGGGCCACAAAAATTGTCAAAGGGCTGGAGCACCTCTCCTATGAAGACAGGCTGAGAGAGTTGGGGTTGTTTCAGCATTCCAGTAACTGAAGGGGGCCGATTAGAAATGTTGAGAGGGATTTTTTTACAAGGGTATAGAGTGACAGGACAAGGGGTAATGGGTTTAAACTAAAGGAAGGTAGATTTAGATTAGGTGTTAGAAAGAAATTCTTTACTGTGAGGGTGGTAAGACACCGGAACAGGTTGCCCAGAGAAGTTGTTGATGCCCCCTCCCTGGAAGTGTTCAAGACCAGGTAGGATAGGGCTTTGTGCAACCTGGTCTAGTGGAGGGTGGGAACTAGATAGTCTTTAAGATCCCTTTCAACCCAAAAGTTTTTATGATTCTATATGGTTTTCTAGTCATTGTGTGGCTTTCTACTCATTGTGCACACACACCCCCAAACACCCACCCACACACACACTGGTGCAGTGTTCATATAATCACTTGAGATTGGGATGAAAAATGTGTTGGCTAGGTAGAGGATAAAGACTAAGAAATTTGTATTTACCTATTTACATTAAACCTTTATAACCTGAAGACTTTGAGATCTGTCTGCTAGTCATGTAATGGACTTACAATGGCAGATAAAAGTTATACCATTCCTAGCATTTTGTCCATTTTTATAATTTTAAAGTCAGAAACATAAAAAAATATGCAATCTTTTTACTACTGCATAGAGGATTTCAGTTCCATGTATTAGTATCTTTTTTCCAGCATCCCATGTGACCTAGTTGATGTGACCCTGGTTTGAAGTCAATGAGTCACTTTTTACATTTGCATCACAAACCAAATAATCAGGATACCTGTGATTTTTAAAAGATTTGTTAAAAAATTCAAATGTTCTAAGCCTTAAAAGTTTCCACAAATAATTCTGGTATTTATTCTCCTGCTTTCTATTTCAGATTAGTTAATCAAGTCACATACTCTGAATTTTATCTCTTGGAGTTGTGTTTGTTACAGGAATCTTAGACTTTCATTTTCACTTTTGAAAGGTTATAAAACACCTGAAACTACATACAGAAGTTCTTCTTGTGTTTAATTCAATTAACCAGACAGAATAATGCAATGCCCTCAAGTATTTTGATATGTGTGAATGACTACATTTTCATAAAAGGGACTTTTTTTTTTTACAGTCATTCCTCAAACACATATTACAGTGTAGTAATACCTTTGTAAAAGAACAATCTAAGAATAAAAGAAAATATATTTAAAGGAAGACATGTTAAATCTTTTTTGCTCAAGAAGAGCTGAAGAAAATCCAAATATTTAAACAAACAAGCCAAGCATTTACCTGTATAGAAAGGAAATGAAATCTTCAACTACAGTTTTTCTCTCAAGTTGAGGTGTTTTTATAGAACAAATAAAATTACTAATATTAAAAGGCAATATTTGGCAATGATTTCTTATGGCATAGTTTTTTCCTGTGTTATTTGTTTTAATCCTCTATAATAGAGATAATTATGTTTTGCAAAGTAAAAGAGGCTCACATTAATCAGTAGTCTACTGGCTACAGACAGTCAAGAGGGCTGTTTTCTAAAAATATTCATTGTTTGGACAGAAACAGTACATATAATAACAGTACAGAGATAATTAAATAATGCAATGTTTTAAACAAAATTAAAATTTAAGAGCTTTCATATGATAGTTTTGAGAAAATTAAATGCCCCTCTATGATCATGCTGAATATTAAAAATAAATTGTGGAAGAAAAAAAATAAATAGCATGTGGAGTGTTCTAGAAGAAAATGTACAAATATCATGTAATTACATATACTCTGGGTTTTTTTAAGTGTCTAATCTGATCTCAATAATTATCAAAGAGTACAGAACAATTTGTATCATTAAGACAGTCAGTTAGTCTTATAGTTCAGTATGAAAAATGTTATGTATATTTATGGAAGGGTATAGCCTTGACATCCTTGTAGGAATTAGACATCTGACATTGCAGAAAAATTGGTATGGGCTTTTGTGGATTGCATAGAAGTATTTGATGCTATATGTGCGGATTTCATCTTCTCACCTGTTATGTTTGTGAATTTTGTCTACTATTCCTGATCTCAATTTTTCATCAAAGATCATTAATCCAAAAATAAATAGGTCACAGAAGTTTCATCTGACATGCATCTGACATGTACACATTTATGCATACAAATATACCTGCAATTAAAAATTAACTGGATAACTTGGAAGAAAAATGGACATTAAAAAAAAAATAAAGCACAGATAGGGTAAAAAGGACTGAGCTCTTCTAGCGAACAAGAATATGGAGAATTAATTTAGAAGTAGAGATTTATGCATATGCTTAGTAAGAATGGGTTACCAGGCCATACATGTTTGAATGTATTTTTATGGAGGGAGAGAAGATATTCACCCACACATAGAGGACATGACAATAGATTGAACTTCCATGCTTCAATATTGTGATGCACAATTCAACACCTTTAATACTGGAGATTCAAGAAAGTAGTTTACTCATAAATCCTTAGGAGGAAACTAAAACTGACACCTTAGGAAGTAGGAAATGAACACTTCAAACCAGTAGTCTTAAAATACTGTTTATAAAGAATACAAAGGCATTGCAAGAGTTAAACTGAATGCACACTATACCCGTATACTGTGCGTGAACACAAACACCATGACAATATGATATACTAGGCATTTTTAAGTTACGTGAATCAAGTGTTTACTAGAATGTAGATACCTTCATTGTACTTCACAATCATATTGCAATGTGCATGGCAAAAGTTTTTCCTGAAACATAAAACATAAATCCTTACTTTTTATACATTTAATGGAAAACCATTGTCAAGGGTATTGGGTTTTTCTTCCAAATACATTTTGAAACACAATGTGGAAATCAAATCAGCATTTTAGGGGTGAAAACAGAAAACATTTCACTGGAATACTTTAATTGGCTTCCTGATTTTTTTAGGAGACTCAAAAACATTGACATCCTTTCTGCTATTGACCTATCAAGCTCTGTTATACACTACTGTGTTTCTTTTCTTTGTTTCCTGGAATGTAATAAATATACTGCAGATAAAATGTAGAGGTATTACTTTAATTTAGCTGGTAAAAGCTATGCTATCAGTTTTACCCTTTTCTCTTAGCCAATCTTCTCTGTGTACTGCTGGTGTATAATTTAAAACTATCACTGTAAAATACTTCCTCTGTGAGAAAATGTTTCCTCTGTCTTGACAGTGTTCCAAATTTACAAACTGAGTTTGTGCTCTGAGGCTTTTGGCCTGCAAAGCTGTTACCTGAGTTTTCTAATAGTTTGGAAAAAAAAAAAATAAAAATCTCTTTTAAGTTTTTACACAGCCATCTCTTTCTTCTTCTCTGCCTTCATCCAGAAGTTATGCTATCTTAATTTTTAATAGGAGTCATGACCTAAATATTAAAGCTGGTCTGTACAAAGAACAGCATATTTTTAATCTGGTTTGGGTTTTTACACCGTCTCCATCAGAAGAATTTTGCACTAGTTTTCAAGAAACTTCTCGAGCTCCAGTAAGCCATATAAACCTTTGTATAAACTTATTTACATCCATTTAAAATACAGCTAAGGATTTTCTCTGATTCTTTAGTTTTGCCATCACTTTACTGGAACTTGATAATGAGAAATATTTTTCTAATTTTGTACCTATAGTTATTAATAAACATTGTATTGGATTGCACTGTTCTTCAGTTTAAAATAAAAGTTTTATTTCAGTTTAAAAGAAAGCTTTCTTTCTTCTATAAGGTGATACAGAATACATTCATATCTCAGTCCCAGTTTTGGAAAGCTAAGAATATCGTATTTTGAATGTTGCTTCCAAATGCATGACCCTATATCTGTCCTATTTGTATTCTCTTATCATATTCTTCAAGATCATATACTAATGGTGATTCTTGACCTTGTATCATCAATCTACATACCAGAACATTAAAAAAAATTCTTTAAGACAATATGTTCCAGATACAGATGCTTCACAGTTTAAAGTCCTTTGGCATGCAGACTTTTCAGGCCTATCGCATTCAAGCCTTTGGATTTAGCTGTTCTTTTTATTAGTATATCAGTCTTTGCCCTTTTCTTGAATCCAAAGCTTTAATTACAGACCTGCTTTTCTTCCATTTAAGTTAAATCGAATCAGACTTCAATACACAGTCCAAGCTTGTTTTTTATGGTCTATCTATAAAGTCCTCATTAGAAAAATAAAACCCAAACCATATCTAAAATAGTATCATCTTTTAATGGTTCAATAAGTATTTGATGATTATTTTTTTTCTGTGACATCCATGTCCTTCTATCCTTATAATTTTTGTTTTCCAGTTAACATCCTGAAAATTAAATTTTTTTCATAAGAGAATCCATGATGTTATTTATCCCCATCACACTATATCACATCCAAATCCACCGGTCTACCAAAAAGTCTACCAAAAAAATTGAAAAATGTAGAAGTCTACCTTCCCCAAAGTGATTTTATGGGAATGTGATCTACTGTATGAAAGCTGTTTCACAATCTCTCACATCAGTAATGCACAACATCATTGTCTCACCATCTTATATTCCTACCTTTCTTAATTATTGCACATTCTTCAACAACCGTATTCTAGACAAGACAATTATTTCATAGTATTCCCAGTATCTATTCAGTGTCTAGTTTCAGTAACTTGACTTAGCTCATTTTGCTGCCAAAGCAAATTTCTTCTTGAGTTTGCACACTCACCCTTTTTCCATTTAATGTATGTCTAACCAAGACTAAATGAAATTTGACCAACTACTAACTACTAACTAACAACTACAACTAACTACTACTAACCTTTCACTTTCTGTAATAAAAAGTAAAATTAATATGGAAAACAAAGAGAATGTCAGTGTATTTTTGAATGAATTCTGCTATTAATATTTCTTTATTCATTCTCATATTATCATTTATCTGATTTTATTTCTCTCATAAAATAAAACTCAGCATAAAGTCTGTTCAAATCTTTCCTTGATTTTTCAGTTTGTATGAGTCACTCCAGCATAAATATAGAAAGCTATTTCTTTGTTCACTCATATGGGGTCTGTCATTCCAAATAATTTTTGATAGATACAGCCCAGTGATCAAATATTCAAAGTCTATAAAACTGTAAGTTTATTACTATGTTTAGAGACTCTAACTGCCTTTATTGGGATTATGTGAAGTTCATCATGAGACAGGATATAAAACCTTACAATAAAGAATTACTTGGCTGTTACAGTGCAGTCATAAGGTCAAGGAGAATCAGAGAAATATACCTTTCTGAGAACAGGAAGTTTCAAAAGATCCCTAAAACAAGATCCAGTATACCTAAACAGTTCCTGACAGTTGTGTCTAACTTGATCTTGAAAACATCCATTGAAGGATAAATTTCAGTGTCCTTCTTGAACTACTTAAGAACTATTTTTCTGATCCCTTTTGAGCATAGGCAACAATCATAAGTTTTGTCCTCTGGGAAGTAAAAAAAAATTAATAAAATAAATAAAGTAAATAATATATATATAAATGTAAAGATTACTTCTTTAAATAAAAATTCCTCCCTTCCATAGATCATACATATATTTATTTTAATTTTTCTTTATGCTTTTCTGTCAGATATGCTCTTTGTATTATTCTTTCTAAATTTTCTACAATATTTTTGAAGTATGCTTTCCCAAACATACATCAGAGCAGAACAAGAGAACACAATAAAATAAATCATTTTCTCCTCTGACTTTTATATAAAATGATAGGTAACATACCCCAAATGGTATTTCACCCTTTGTTTATTTAATATAACAGTATCATGTGGTAAAGCCATATTATATTTTTAGCCTATTTAAAGCTCAGCTCCTCTATTTTGAAATACATCTGTTTAGCCAGATCAATTTTACTTTGATATGCCTTGCCTTAGTACAGGAATTCAAATATAGTTTTAATGAACTGAACAGTGTCTCTTGCCTTTTGACATTGTTTATGATGCTTGAAGCTCCTCATAGATTGATATTATCTATAAATGTTTTGTCTCTAACAACAAGAAAGATGTTTGTAAAATATACTGACTAGAATGAAGTTGAAATCAAACTTTCTTCATATTCAGCTTGAAAAACTTAAAAAGAATTATAATTAGATTTGCAGTACTGGTTTTGTGGGTTGGTTGTTGTTCATTTGTTTGTTTTTTTTTCTTTTTCATTAGTTTCTTCAGCTATTTTAGAATTTCTTAGAGCCTCTGCTTCCCTACTTTATTATTATGAGGTTCCCTTGTAGAACCTTGAAAACCTTGAAAACTCAAGTTATATAAATTCTACTGGTGAAATTAGTTGCTTACTTTCTCCCTAAAAGAGCAAAATATGTTTGATATTATATTGTTTCTTCTAAGATTTATAGTAATATAAATGAATTATTGACGGATTGTTCAATAACTTATTCTAGTAATTTTCTATGAAAATTTGAAGAGTTAGTCCATAATTTCCTGGACCTTTTTCTTTCCTCCTTTTATCACGCTATAAAGGATTTTCATATGGAGAGCAAGAAAGCTGAAGTGAAGATTTATTCATTAAAAAAGTCTAAAATTCAGGTGTATTGCCTCAAGCAGAATTATTTAAGTCCAGCAATTTTAAGGGAGAAGTTTAATTTGCTTGCAGAGATATATTTAATTTTACATATGATGCGGCAAGGACCCAAAATTAAAAAAGCTTCTTAAGATTCAATACAAGAGAATTATTGTGACCATTTGACTCCTCAACAACTCAAGACAAATAGGCTTGCCCATAAGCTTTTACAATTTGTGACCAAAGAACAGTAACAATGAAAATCTTCATGAGGTGCAGCAGACAAACATAATCAGCTGTTGACTGTTTTTTAAATTCACTACAGAGGTTTCAGTTAGGATCTATATGTCATATCTTTATTATGAAAAATAGTGACAAAAAAAAATCTGTGTCTTTACATTACTAAAATTTCTTAAGACTTACATTTTGAAAATTGAAATAAATTTTGTTTTGGAAAGTTCAGGTTCTTTAGGATCCCTTGAAGCTTCTAATGTTACATTCCAGCACAGGAAACTGCAGAGGTAACTAGAGAATTCTATGTATTAAGATTTTGTAACTTATTCTATAGTCTACAGAAAAAAAAAAAACACTTGCAGAATCATACATCTGAAATATAAAACTTTTTAAAGAAATTAATATTAATCACACTTTGTAAGAATTAAGTAAGCAACAGAAAGACATTAGAAGAGCATTGAAAATTATGTGTGCAGGACATCTAATTGGGAAGGATAGAATTAGGAACAAAATGAGATGTGTTCTATGCCATTCAAGACACTGAAGTAAGAAAATGAGTAAGGAAAGTTTCATCAGTGGGAAAAGCTCAAAGAAATAAACAATTTGGCTGGATTCTACATACATAAACCAATTTCACTGTGTCTGTGTTCTTAATTCCATGACAGCAGAACATAAGAGGAGAGGTTAAATGAGACTGTGCAGTAGGAGACTGTAGATGCTCAGATATAAAAAGGATGTATAAAGACAACAGATGCAGCCCTAGTATATCAGTTGTGTAAAGATAAAAATGAAAGAAACTTGGCTCTGCTTAGAGGTGGAAATATTTGAAATCACAGAAAGCTTAATGGGATTAAAAACAACAACAAAAACCCCAAACACAACAGGTATCAAATTATGTTTAAAAGGAACATAACAAGTTATTCTCAAAAGAACAGCAGTGCTTACTTAATGACAGTTCCATTGCTCTGAATTACAGAGCGTATTACTCACTTTCAAAGGACAGCATAAGAGTACAGATTTTACAACAGCAATTTAATTTACCAAATGGTGCCAATTCCTTAAGTGGGATACATAAAGATAAAGTATTCAGCTTATTGGATCCATTTGCAGCATGAAGACATAAAAGAAGACTTGATGCTCTGTTACCTCTCAGAGTTGTGTAACAAAACTACAATACCATATACCTGAACTTCTTAGGGAAGGTTTTTATATTTATTGTGATCCTACTTGCCATGTTCTAGGAATGTATTCTCTTCTTTAATGGCAACTTTAAAACTGTAATTGTGTCAAACTAATGAAAAAAAAAAATACAAAAATTATGTCAGAGTAGAAAAAATAATGCTTTCAAACTAGAATGAAATTGCTTATACACTAACTCAACTTTTTTGGCAGTTTCCCCTGGACATAGTCACTTAACTAGAAAAAAAAGGAATAGCTTCCTCTGCAGAAAAATATTAGTATTTGCTGTATTTTCAGCAAATAAAAGAATTTTTTGTCACAGAATGTTTCATCTAGCATTGGTGATTAATGCATTTAATTTTTTTAATAGATTATTTAGAAAGTATTGTATATTGAAGCATAGTTATGTTTGGAAAGGTGACTACCCTTAAGCAGGATATTCTTTTGCTGAATAGCTTCATTCTTATGCAGTCAGCCTTAGGTCAGGACATAAGAAGGAGACTGTAGCAAATTTTATAATTTTTACTGCCCGTAGTATTATCTAGTCAAAAATCTGCCAGAATTATCTAGTCAAAAATCTGTGAGCACAGAACTAAATATATAGACCTTTTTAAAGGGTACTTATGAAAATAAGTCAGAAAAGAAGAAATGAAAACAGACAATTGTTCCAGAATTTCACTTACAAACAGTAATATCAATCCTAATATATTATCTTATTATTTCAATAAAGGCCAAGATGCTTGGATCACAGGCCATTATTACATACAAATAGCTGAACCATTCTTTTTCTTAGAAATAACAGTAATAATAAACTAACCATATAAACACACTTAGATAAAATCTGTCTGGTTTACTGAAGACAGTATGAAAAATCTTCTCAGAAATAAGAAACAAAATAATTGTCTACGTTCTTAAGAAAGAACTGCAGCAAAAGGGCTGGTTGTAGGTCCCATTCTGAATGTAAGTATGACTTCTATGGGCCAGACCTAGTCCTCATGCACAACTGATTCTGTCTTACTTTCCCGGTCAGAAAAAATATTTCCAAGTAGTACTGCAGAAAGAAAGAATTATGACGCAAAAATGGCACTCTATCTAGAGAAAAAGCCATTATGTACTCACAACCTTTTTCTTTAGGGGAGAGGATAATATATGTAAACAATCTCCTGAATGTATTTGAGAAGAGTAATTGGTGGCGTAGCACTTAAGAATATATGTGAAGAGAGAAAGATCAGTAGTGCAGTGGTATTAACTAGAAGTGAATTTTAAGAGCTTTCAAATCTTCACAAAGGCTTTAATTTTCACATTGTTTCCAGGAATTTATTCCAGTACAAATTCAAGAATTCATTAACTTCTTTATATGGATAAAAATAACATTGAAATACAGTAAAAAGATCCATATTCACAATGCACAATTCTTTAGTCTGAAATACTAAGAAAACAACTCTTTTGTCCCCGGTTGTTATACTCAGAAGTAAAGTTTATGCTAAAATGTGTTTTTATTTTTTTATTTTTTTCCATTTACATTCCAAAATTTTCACTTGCCTCACATGGACTATATGTTGCCTTGCTGCTTCAGACTCACAATAACTAAATACCACTTCTCATTTAAATACTGGGATCAGATAGGAACAGCCACATATCATGTGGGAACCAGATATGCCATACGTAATTATTTGCTCCCATACTGTTCCTTATTGCCTTTTATTTTTATTTAAAGGTGGAAAAAGAATTCAAGAGAAATCCCGAAATGTGATATCTCAGTAGGTTTCAATCTAATGTCACATTAAAAAGGCAAAACTGAGACCTCTGATGGCAGTCAGATGGACACAGTGTTAGCACCAGGTCCTAACAGAAACCCTGATTTCAGTTGAAATACAAGAGGATATAGAGGACTAGGAAAAATGATGCCTTGCAAAAAGACAGGACTAACCAGTGAGTTGTCTTCAGTACACAGAACTCTGATTCAGAATAAACGGAAATCAATCTTAATAGTCAGCTTGCCTTCCGTCCCCAGAAAAAGGAAAAACTTGACCTGTTTGTTTTACAGTAGAGACCCTAATGCTATCATTACATTTGCTTTAACCATACGTTGTAAGATTTGAATTTCATGGGTGAGATTCTGTCACAGAAATACCTCTATTCACAGAGCTGGTTAATGCCAACTTGTTCAGAACTGAATCTCTCTCCAAGAATGGCAGGCAAATACAACCCTTAATAATGTCCTGGAGACAGGCAAATTCTTAAGTACAGGGCAGCAGTTCTCTTGAACTGTACACAGTTCTACAACAGACTGATGGTTGACTTCTTACACTAGTTTGATTTGATACTAACTTTCTGAGCAGTGAGCTGCCAGATGACAATAGGCATGTGCATCAGAACAGAAGTTTGAGTTCTTTGCTTTACCCTTTTTTTTTTTTTTTCATTCTGGTAACAAATTTACAATATGTCAAGAAACAGAGATCCTTCTAACACACATATTGTTCATCCATAGACATTCTTCATCCAGTCATGCTTGTTCTGAGATCCTAAAATGAAACTATTCTAAGTGATGTCCCTCCTGAAACAGTTGTGTAATCTTGCCATATTGCTCTTTGTTCTTTCCTCCATTCTCTTCTTGAAGCTGCTAAAGATAGCAAGGGAGGCTTTAGCTGTGGCTTTTGCAGCTGCTGCCAAACTGCTCAGTAGTACAGCAACTGAGTTACAAAACGGCAGATGTCTGGTGTCAGTGTATTCTATACATCAATGCAAGATGTGTATTCCAGATATCTAGCTTGTAAGTGCAGAACATTGTTTTATACAAAATTTCAAAAAAAAAGAATTTTTAAATGGACTTAACAATCCATCATAGGGTCATGGTTTAGCCCCAGCTGGCAGCTAAGCACCACACAGCCACTTGCTCACTCCTCCCCCCTCCCCCCCATTGCGTAAAGGGGTATGTGTCTGACGTGTGGCTAAGGAAGGCCCTCCCATTGAGTCATGAGGTTTAGAAAGGACCCCCTTGCTTTCTAAACTCCTTCTCAGAGAGGAGCCTAGGGGCAGCTAGGTCCAATCTTAGTCCCAGACTTGGTCAATGGTTTATTCCTAAAGGATTATGTGTGTAGCCACATATCAGAGTCAACGGTTGTCTGTCAGAGCCCCCTAAAGGACTTTCATTGAGTCAGTTACACAAAGTTGATAAAGATGGGTAATTTATTAAGGTGACAGATATAAAAAGTTCAGAATTACCGTTGATAAATACACTTACTACAGTAGTGCTAATACATGATGATAGTGGTAGCAAAATGCTGTCCTGGGTATTCTTCACCAAAAGGTGAAGTCACAATGCTTACCAAGAAATCGTCCTCGTCTTGGGTGGAGGAGAAGGAGCACAGGCCATCAACTGCCTCTTCTGGGTCTTCAGTCTCTTCTCTCCTCCCTCAGGGGTATTTTTGTCAATATCCTTTATACCCTAACCTTAGCTGTTTCCCTCCCTGGGGAATCTTTTAGCTCATTATCATACTCAGAGGTGTCAACTTTAATATTCATTTCACAGATAATGAAGCGAAAGGTCTCACTTCGGGCACCATGGCCTTCAAGATTTTGTGTAGAAACCATCTACCTGTTTATTTTGCATTCGTTAGCCAAAACAGGGCCTCCCTCCTTCAGCTGCTTCTCATGCCAACCTTGTGGATCTCCATCGACAATGTTTACACAAGAGATAAGCAGACACCAGCATATTTAACCTCTTATGCTCAATTCTCACACACATACACACCCTCAGTGGGATGGGGAGGAGAATCAGAAGACAAAGGCAAAACTCGTGGATTGGGATAAAGACAGCTT
Source organism: Aramus guarauna (assembly GCA_013400195.1). Taxonomy (NCBI): domain Eukaryota; kingdom Metazoa; phylum Chordata; class Aves; order Gruiformes; family Aramidae; genus Aramus; species Aramus guarauna. Next base: position 223,945 of record VXBL01002120.1, on the reverse strand, counting down.
ACTGGGACAGCAAAGGAAGAGGAAAATAACAACAGAACTTAGAATATACATCAGAGGTGATATACAATGCAGTTTCTCACTCAATGACAGGGCCTGACCTGATGACTGCGCACTCAGATGATCCTGGAGCTGCCGTACCTCCTTGGCTAGCCCCCTTTTATGCTGAGCGTGACATCATATGGTATGGAATACCCTCCTTAGCTAGTTTGGGTCATCTGCCCTGGCTGTGTGCCATCCGAGCTTCTTGTAAAAATTAACTCTTTCATAGCCAAAACCCAGTACAATTAATTTTGAAAGAATAAAAATCTTATTGTCTTATTGATCTCTTCTCACTGTTGTCCGGTGAGAGGATGTGAGGGAATAGCTTAAGGATATAGCTTAAGGATGTGCCAAAGGCCACCACTGAGAGGGTGGTCAAGCACTAGAACAAGTTCCCCAGGGAAGTGGTCATGGTCTCAAGCCTGTTAGTGTTCAAGAAGCATTTGAACAACACTCTTAGATACATGGCTTAACTTTTAGGTTGCTCTCTGTAGAGTCAGGAGTTAATGATCCTTGTGGGTCCCTTCCAACTCTATGATTCTATGAAGAAAAAAAAAAAGAATTTTTTTAAATTTTTTTTTCTGTAGAAGCACTAAGTATTGGATTCATCTGCACATATTGGGCACACAGAAGCCAGATCTAGACACCTTATGCTTTGTTTATAGGCAGTATATATACCTCTACAAATTATTCACTGCGTGTTGGTACAGTTCTCTAAGACTGGTTACATAAACATTCCTCTAGAGCTGCTGGCTTCTCTCCATTGCCTATAAAAGATTCCCAGAGAAGGAAGTTCAGATTTAGACATCAGACTTTTAAATAATCTGATAAATGATATGATACTGTACTCTCTTTTTTGCCCTATGAATGATCTAAACACTGAAATGCCCACTGAAACTGATCTGTAAGCAGGAATATTCTAATGTAATTGAGCTGTAGACATCTGCTCATCACTCTGAGTATGATAAATAAAAGGAATTCACGTCCTCGGGAAACTGAGATAGATTTTTACAAGTATGTTAAGTATCTCTAGGTGGCTACAGATTAGGGGGACACATTTTATGTAGAAACATCAAACCAGAAATTAGTGACTACATGTTTTTTTTTAATTCTACTTATAGGTGCTTCTATATATTTCACCCCAAAAAAGTGCTATGGCCCTCATTATCTTTGTATTTTTGAACATTTGTTCTTGGTAATCTGGTGTTCATAACTGGGGATTAACATCTCTGCCATTCCTGACCCTGCTCCATCTTATGATTTCTCTAAAAAAGCTCATACATTGAAACAATAGTCTTCAGACAGTACATTTAGATTTTCTTTTGCTGCATGTTGAAAACGACTCCTCCTTTCACTCTAAAAGGAACAGATATATAACAGATATAAGCATTTAGACAAGTTGTACCAGTTGGCAGATGTTGGGAACCAATACAAGTCTATTGTCATACAAGAGACTTGCACAGTGAGACCACTTTAATTCTATTAGTGTCAATATCAAAAATACATCTGAAATTTTATTTCCTCCTGAGATATGACATCTGAATTTTTATGAGCTGTAATGCATCCTATATACTGTTTGAAAATTGCTGCATTTTTTCAAGAAGGACGCATCATAGATACCAGTCATACAACATCTGTTTTTCTGGAGAGTATGCTTAAAAAGGCAGTGTCACATATGCAATGTTTGTGGTTCTGAAGATACAATAGGGATTGTTTTTCTTGGCACCTTTTTTGGAGTTTCACAAAGGACTCCCAAGACTGTCTCAGCCCTGAAGATGTCATCTACTTTGTCTCAGCAAGAAAGCATGTTCTTGCTGCATATTAAAAGTTGGAAGGCAAGTGATGCATCTACTTCTGAAGTCGCTGAAATGCAAAATGTTAGATGTTGGTTCTTACACAGTGATTTTTTCAGTCAAATGATTTCAGTCCCGAATTGGACATTCTTTGAAGGTTGCATTTGTAAGTGGTTTGTTTAGAAATGAATATCAGACTTCTACATAACACCAACAAAGCACAAAATTCATAGTATCCATGCATTTTAAGGAGCTAGTTAAAAGTCCTGCAAAGAAAAGTATCTTTTAAATTTAGACATAGGACTTCTGATATTTACTAATTTATTTTTTTCCCTGTGCTCAAAAATGAACAGATCATTTTCCATACATTTTCAAATTGTCCATCTAAATACAGACTTTAAAAAATTCTTATTTATATTTAGTCATATTCATATTTGGTCACCTTCAAAATCAGGTCACATCTAATCTGAGATAAACAAATAAACAAATGGTAAAGAAACCCAAGCAAACAAAGCCCTACCGGAAAAAAAAAAAAAAAAAAAAAAAAAAAAAAAAAGGGGGGGGGGGGGGGGGGAAAAAAAAAGGTGGGGTGGGTGGGGTGTAAAAGTAAAAGAACCTTGTAAAGAAAAACAAATTATTTCTTGTATAGACAGATATCATCAAGACTCTCATTTTTACCATTCTGTCCACTGAAACTGTTCACATCATGAGTTATTTTTAATTCTAACTTTTGTATTCCTTATATGAAAATTGAAAGTCCTCAGTAAAAAGACTACAAAATTCCAAAATTTTGCTTGCCTTAAGGGCACAACTGTTCCCTTTCTGCTTGCAGTTTACACCTGTTATTTCAACTCTGGATGAAATTTTAACTACTATGATGTTGATATGAGAACAGCTTCCATCATTTTTTGAAGGTAACAGATGCAATCACCTCATAAAATGGCAGTTATTGCTTCTGCTTGCCTTGTGTTTCATAAGCAAACTCTGTCTCTCTCTGCTACTTACAGGCCAACACAGTGCTGCAGCTGCATCATCTAGGTAGCTTGCATGTCACTGCTCTATTACAATTTAAATTCTTTTTTCACTGTAAATATTAAAGGAAACAGATGTCAAGTGTTAAATTCTATTTTATGCCTATAACAGATCTCTCTTGAGTCATTCCTTTTAAAGCAGTATTAAAAGTTCTCCGAATATTTATATCAAGTCTTTTAACCCTTTTTAGCACTTCATCGCTTAATAAGTCATAACCAGTAATTAAGTAGCAGATGTAAACACATAGAAATATTTTCTTTGAATCAATTACTTAAATTTTCATCCTTCTTAATTTCTCTGAAGTAAGGAATTCCACCCTGAAGAAGAAGCAGAATTTTGTCTAGTTTCCCTTTGCATCTGTCATGACCTACAGGGTTACCTAGTCTGCAGGTGTGTAGCTATCACAACCATGGGTTCATAGGATTCCGTAATACACAAGAACGTGGAGGCATCTATTCTCTAAATTTCTCTACTTTATTACAAAATACCACAAATACCACTTATCACCACTGGCAAGTAAACTATCACAAAAATAATGACTAGCAAGTATACCTATAATTTATAAAGAGAATAAATCTCAAGCTATTATAAATTGCTATTAGCAATCAGTAATATAGTATCAATCAACAGTATGGCAGCAGTTAATAATAGCAGCAACCAATCATATGGCAACAACCAATAATGGCAACAACTACGTAGGTATACACTATTACAGGTACTACAAACTTGTCATTAGTGAAACAACTTACGATATAGCAATGGACATGCTTATTGTAGATCACTTATATGGATATATAATACCAATATCAAGCAAAGTAGATTTCAGAAGTGGCCAAACCATCCCAGAGGTGAGGAAAAAGTGATTCCAGCAGGGGAACCAACCATTTCAGAGGTGGGAGGACAAACTGAACTGACCCCAGAAAGGGCCCAGAGGGGAACCAATAAAATAACAGACTTCAGTCTCACTTCAAAGATGATTTGCATCACAGAGTGAGCCAGGAATCCCCAGTGATATTCCAAGATCACATAGAAAGTTCATGTGGAATTCAAACTCTTTAGGAAAGAAAAACTACATGCAGGACAGGAAGTTCTCAGTGAGAGAAGCTCCATTTGGGATAAAAATGAAGTCCTTTTTATATCGCATAGACATAAGAGGGCACAGGACATTACCACTTTGACCAGTCAATAGATGCTGTTAACTTCAATTTTTCATGAGTAACAGCCAATAGATGATGATGCTTTTCATTCTTTCAGACCAATTTTATTTTGCCCGTCTGTTTCTCCTTTTTCAGATGATAAGTTGCCATTACAGTTCTTTTGGTTCTATGCTTATCAATGGTGTCTCAGGATGTCTCCTGTTTCTAGGTATCCAGATGTACTTCAATGATGTAAAGTGCAATTTTCAAGGATATCACTGCTTCCAAGGCCTAGTTCCCAGACTCACAGCTCCCAGGCTGGCAGGCAATTTCTCTGTCAGTATTTTTCAACAGTCATTTTCTTCTGTTCAGTAATTTTTCCCTTCTAACCTTTATGGCTGCTCACATCAGCATCCCCACCCATCAACACATATCCTCTGAATCTTTCAAGGTAGTTTTGTGTTAAAACTGACCTTTTCAGCATTGCCTGAAGATCAGAAGAGTAAGTGAAAGAGCAAATTAAGTAGCATATAATTAATAATGCTTCCTATCCTAATGAAGAGTATGGCTGTAAAGCTCTGATTGTTTCTGTAATCTTCCAACTTGATATACATTTTAAATGTTACACCAAGAGACCATAACAGAATCTTTCTTAAATTATAGATGCTTCATATCATTAGTAAATCATGCTCCAGTTTAGTCAACGCATCTTGAATGAAAATTGTTACGAATATTTTCTTATTTCAAAGGTCAGAAGTAAAGGATTTCTGAAAATTCAAGGAAAAAAATGAATAACCTAGGTAGATGAACCTAAATTAAAATTAAATTGATATTCAAAAGTTTTCTGAAGGGTTTCTGAATTGATTCTATGTTTAAAAATTAAAAGTAATACAGATTGTCCCAATAGCTGTCCACGATAGAAAAATGTGTGGATAAACAAATCAGAAATTGAATATTAGATCAACTGTGTGTCGTATTGTTATGTTGGAATATTTTCAGATTGTTAAGTAAATATAAGTTAAAATCTGAATTTGGATATGGTGGATATTTTATTTGAAAAGAAAACAGATAATTTCTTTTTAAGTTGTAATAATCACAGAATGATAGAATGGTTTGAGTTGGAAGGGACCTCAAAGATCGTCTAGTTCCAACCCCCCCGCCATGGGCAGGGACACCCTCCACTAGACCAGGCTGCCCAAAGCCCCATCCAGCCTGGCCTTGAACACTTCCAGGGATGGGGCCTCCACAGCTTCTTCGGGCAACCTGTTCCAGTGCCTCACCACCCTCACAGTAAAGAAATTCTTCCTAACATCTAATCTAAATCCTTTAGCTTAAACCCATTACCCCTTGTCCTGTCACTACACTCCCTGATAAACAGTCTTCCTCCAGCTTTCCTGTAGGCCCCTTCAGGTACTTGAAGGCTGCAATTAGGTCTCCCCAGAGCCTTCTCTTCTCCAGCCTGAACAACCCCAGCTCTCTCAGCCTGCCTTCATAGGAGAGGTGCTCCAGCCCTGTGATCAGCTTTGTGGCCCTCCTTGGGACTTACTCCAACAGCTCAACGTCTTTCTTGTATCTTGTGATGATGCTGACTTGATCAAGAGCTTAACAGTGTTATATTAAAATTTAAAACAGATACATAGAGGTTTTTCTATCTACAACATTTTCCAGTTCTAAAATCAACATCCAATATTGTCCCCTTATTCACTGCATGTGTTATCTCATTGTGGAAAACTGTCAGGTTCCTCAGGCACTGTATGACCTTGTTAAATCCATGCTGACTGTTCCCAAACTCCTTCTTTCTTTCATGTGCCTAGACATACTTCTGGGAAAAATTGCCCCAAAATCTTCCTAGGACTGATGTTACACTGGCTGGCCTGTAGTTCCCTGGATCCTCTTTCTTGCTTGTTTTTGAAGGTGAAGGTGACCTTTGCCTGACTATACCACTGGCTTGACTATTTCCCAAAAGATCTTACTCTATTTACTGAATGTACCTAAACAATTAAGGAAATAAATATAAAGCACATGTAGCCTAAAATCAGTACTGATCTGATTAAGATCTTATTTACATAAGCAGAGCTTTGAAACTATTTCACTCTGTTCTATAACTATGTGCTTAGAAACCTCTATTATGGTGATTAAAATCTTTAAAATATGAAAACAAAAATTACTGTGCTTCATTAGAAATAGTTTTGCACTCTGATATGGATTTCAGTCATATCAACTAACTATGTTGATAGTGGTAGCTCTATGTCAGTTTTATTCAAGAATACACACTTGATGGGAAAAGTAAGATATATTCAAACATATTCAACAGGAGAAAAAAATCATGGAAATTTACATTTTTAAAGATCATGGACAGACTGTAATAAAGGGTAAGATTTTAGCATAGGAGGACAGGAACAAGAGAAACACTCATTATTTATTTGTGTTACCATAATACTGTTGATTGCATTGTTCTCAGTTTTCCTTTCCGTCCTAGAAAATTCAGTAGCATATTAATTCAGCATGAGGAAATGTCAGTCAAGAGCATTCAATACTTCATGACCAAATAAGAATTCTCTGATATCTTCACTTTAATCACTCTTTCACTTACTTGCCTAGTGGTCATTAGTATGCATTTTTCCTCTGAGACTCAGAACAAGAAAGGATCCACTGGGAGCATTTGCCAGTGAATTGGCTGGCAAGCTGAGTTAAAGAGCCCATATTGCTGTCAAGCCTGTATCAGAAGAACACAGAGTGTTCTACATCTCCTTGCATTATGAAACACAGACACAAGTTTATGCCTTTATTACCACATATAAAAGGAAAAAACAAACCCGCAACAGATGGTCCTCTAATAGCCAACCAAACAAAAACCCCAAAGGCATAGTTCTAAGTATATTTTCCAAAATACATTTTTGGTTTAGCATGTTTTCTATTTCACATATGTTCAGACACTGGCATACAACTAAAATTTGCTTCTGTAACACATGTAGTACAATAAAGTATCTACTTGCAAATTCTCAAATTTCAGAGTGAGCATTTACATGCCACAAACCCTTGTTAAATAACTGGCTTGGAAGACAATGGTTATTACACATTTATCACCTTCATAATTATATAGAACAGAGACAGTTTTGATTCACTCATCTACTGTTTTAGGATACTCAGCTGGGAGCCAGATGGAGAACACTTATTTTAAAAAATTTAGAAAAATTGCAGTGATATACATGGTATATTCCAGATTAGAATTAGGGTATTTTCATGGAGTTTGCAACAATACAGCACAATTGTGGGGTTTGTTGTTTGTTTTTTGGTTTTTTTTGTTGTTGTTGTTGTTGTTTTTTCCCAAAATCAAAAGTCTCTCCCTTTATAATGTAAAGGTGCTCATTTAAAGATTATTTTAGACTGCATTATTTTACTTCACATTTTCTGTATCAAAAAAGCAAGAATTCAGTGTGGGAAAGTTTTCTCCATCTTTTTCTGATATTAAGTTCAAACTAATTTTTTTCTTTTCTACCAATTCTGTTATTTTCATGTAAGTTACTGCAAGTTTATGTCTGTATAACAGACCATCAACTATCATTCATGCATGTTTAATACTACAGAAGTCTGTAATAAGCTTCTATACTACTTATTCTGATCTATTTTGGGACTTACAGAACTATCCTGGTGTTATTCCCTACACAACTTTGAAGCCAGTATACAAAGCCAAGAAATTAAAATAGCAATACATCCTATTTAGCTATCATGTAATACTGGATTTGAAGGGGTGGGGCGGGGGGGGAAGGGATCAGAGAGAAATGCTCTGTCCACCTGATCAGTTGTAGTGTGTAAGTATTAGAGTCAAGCATTTGTCAGAGCACAATCAAAACATCTGAAACAGTTATTATCAGCTCTTATAAAATGTCCCAAAATTCTTGGTTATTATATCCAAACTATTGCCAAAGGTGACTGGCATAGAGCAGGTAATGAACTATTCCTACTGAATTTATAGATAGAAGAAGCCTTCCACCTTTCTGACACCAGTTCAGAGTTTGTTATCTTACACATTCTTTGTTAGATGTCAAGTTTTCATGGGATGTCAGCCTGGATTTTCAAGCCTCACTACCTCTGAAATAGATTATAGCAGAAGAGCAATACCTTTGAGTGTAAGCATTAAATTCAACACTATCAATAAATGAACCAATTACTCATGTCAAAGTCCTACACTTCAATCTGGCATAGCATCTCTCTAGCTTTCTGGGCCTCAAGTCCCAGAAAGTCACTGAGTAGATATTGCAGGTGTGACAGATCCATTTTTTTTCTCTGAGGAAACAGGAAATAATGGTGCACCGAAAGCAACTCACTATATATCTGCCTGGTCCCTTTCCCTATCTGCCATGCACTCCCTTCCTCAGAAACTAAGTCACTTGAACTGCGTCAAAGAAGTACAGTTGCTCAGAAAGCAAGAGAGATTCTGAAAGACAAATCTCCTTCCGTCCCTGCTGCCTGATTCTCCTAAACTCATTAACCTTAACTGCTGGCCTGGGAACACAACATTGAACTAATTGCTCCAAGCAGCATTGCATTTTGCTTCCTCTGTCAATCTGGATTACAGTTCTGGCCACCTGAGTTCATATTTCTAATTAAATTGATTAAAAACAATGCTGGTGCAGTCGTGGGAAACATATCGGTACAAGCTATGGATTAGGGAGGAATTGTCTACAAAATTTCCTTTTCTCTATATAATTCTGCTTTGCTGAAGAGCATATTTGTTGTATTGGTATGGTGGGTTGGCCCTTCACTGACCTTGGTGTCTGCGGAGTTTCTTACATCTTACCACTCCTCTCTCTGGCTGCAAAAGCTCTCTCTAACTGTTTTCGGGTTTTTTTCCTTCTTAAATATGTTATCACAGAGGCGCTGATTGGCTTGGCCTTGGCCAGCAGTGGGTCCATCTTGGAGCTGGCTGGCATTGGCTCTGTCAGACACAGGGGAAGCTTCTAGCAGCTTCTCACAGAAGCCACCCCTGTAGGCCCCCCACTACCAAAACCTTGCCATGAAAACCCAGTTGTGTGTGCAGTTGTGTTGGGACCTGCCTCTGGTCAAACCTGAGACAATCGATATTTAAGAAGGGGGAAAAAACTGCTGTGCAACAGCAGCCAGAGAAAGGAGTGAGAAGATGTGAGAGGAACAACTCTGCAGACACCAAGGTCAGTACAGAAGGAGGAGGAGGAGGGGCTCCAGGCACGGGACAAGAGATTCCCTTGCAGCCTGTGGAGAAGACCATGGTGAGGCAGGCTGTCCCCGTTCAGCCCATGGAGGTTAACAGTGGAGCAGATATCCACATGCAGCCCATGGAGGACCCCATGCCAGAGCTGGTGGATGTTCCTGAAGGAGGCTGTGACCCCATGGAGAGCTTGCGCTGGAGCAGGCTGTTGGTAGGACCTGTGACCCTGTGGGAGGAGGAACTCAACAGCCAATGATTTAAATTGTATGATGTTAATTGCTACATAATATTGCATGTCATCATTATTACAATTGTTATATGCCATAACAATGGTATTACAGTAAGAATCATTCAGACTAATGAAGAATGTACTTTGATGAAACTGAGCAAGGTGCAGAGGTGATGAAACCAGAACTGGATTCAGCAATGAGTGCCCAGTAACTTCCTTGGAACTGACATCTTCAACTTGCAGATCATGAGCATGGACTGCACCAGATACATCCGCTATGACCTCTGGATGCAACATGCAACAGTTCAGCATCACACACTATCTTCCCTGCCCTGAGAGACTGTTATGACAGATGGAGCCCAAAAGTCATGGACTAAATGAACTCTACAGACATTTTAGAAGATGTCCTATAGACTGAGGGAATGGTTTCTATGTGTAAATATCAAAGACAAGAAAAGTGATGGTGATTAATTGTAATGTATTGGGAAGTATAGGACCTGTGCACGACATAGGTGATATGAAATAAGGGGTGGATAATGTCCTAGTTTGGGCTGAATTTCCTTTCTAGTAGTCATTATAGTGCTGTGGTTTGGATTCAGCACGAGAATAATGTTGATAACACATTGACATTTTCAGCTGTTCCTAGGTAGTTGTAGATGTTATATGGCATGAGATATGCCTTTGATCATTTCAGGTCAACTGTCCCAGATGAGTGTCCTCCCAAATTCTTGCCCACTCAAGCCCACTCACTATGGGGGCAGAGTGAGAAACAGAGAAAACCTTGTTGCTGTGAAAAATGTGCAATAGCTATTGGTGTGCTATCAACACTGTTTTAGTCACAAATCTAAAACATAGGACTCTACTGGCTGCTATAAAGAAAATTAAGCCCATCCTAGCCAGACCCAGTACATATATTTAAAGAAAACTCACTGTAAAAAAGAGTACTCTTCATTAATTTATTTGCAATATAGTGGAGATATGAATATGACTTAAAAATCATGTCAAGATTTCAACAATGCTTGAAGAACTACCTTCAAACTGCTAATTTAACTCCAGTCTTCAGTTCGGAGTACATCATGAGGGAAAAAGTCCTAATTAAATTTCCCTCTACTGCTATGATTCTCTAGTCATCAGAATGACTCTGATGAGCTGTTAACAAATAGCATAGTGTTGAGGAACTCCAAGGCTGTTCCATATATGTCAATGGCAAAGGCCTACAGGGTGAAAACCCAGGATCAGGCAGCCACCTTTAAAGCTTAAAGTCACCTTTACATTACCACTTCTCAGCTGCACCAAGAAGTACTTTTTTATACCTTCTCAGTAGTACTTCTTTGTACCTTCCTCAGGAAGTCAATCCACATTGTACAGTAAGTTATTTACAGATGTATGCTTATAATATTTAATATGATAGATAGATAGATAGATAGATAGATAGATAGATAAATCTTGTCTGAAAGGAGATACTTTCTTCTCAAAGTAGAAGATTCTCTCTAAATAAACAATATGATGCTTTAGTTTTGGTCTCTGGCTGTATTAAAAAGGTTTACTTGCTATGGACTGAGTACCTGCAGAATTTCATTTTTTTGTATGACAGGTAAGCGTGTATATTTAAATGTGTGCTTGTGCATGGGTAGGCATATATATACATACACATTTGCATTAATTACTGGAACACAAACCAAATACATNGCGTGTATATTTAAATGTGTGCTTATATGTACACATTTGCATTAAATACTGGAACACAAACCAAATACACATACCTAATAACCATGGTTAATACACTACATAGCCCTTGTAGTTAAGTACAGAAACAATTTCAAGTTCACAAAGAAAAAATCTAGAATGAAAATTACCTTGAGCAGGCACCTTGTATTCTAAATTTTACTCTGAAAGGAATGTTGTGGAATTCTTGAGAAGTAGTGCTCTTTATAACTGGAAACCAGAGACCACTACTTAATTGCCATAATTGATGAGGGTAGCCCCAAAACAAAAGGATGATATAATCTTTTCTTTTGAGTATTGGATATATCATTTGAGGTTTAAGGCTATTCAGTTAACAGAAGTAAACATTTTCTTGAATTATAAACAGAAAGTAAAAAAAAAAAAGAAAAAAGCCTGTAGTAAAACTTAGAGTTCAAATCTGATATTTTATTTTGAAATGTGTTGGTTATTGTTAACATACAATCCCATTTTTATCCTTTTAATTCCAGATTATTCTTCAAGCATCTTGGAAACACTGAACATTAGTTTTCTAAAAAAAATAAAAAAATAAATAAAATAAAAAAATAAAAAAAATTGGTTAAGAGATTTCATATTCTTTACATCCTCAGCTTCTTAACAGTTAAGCTTCATGTTTAGTTTTTGTGTGTCTACTCCATGAGCCAGATAACTCCATGAGTCAGTTCCTGGCTTCTGTTGAATTTCTAAGGTTCTAACTCACCTTACACGGAAAGATTGCTTTGGCTCTTCCCATATTTACTATAAGAACAAGTAAGTTCTAGTTTATTACTACTCTGATCCACAAGCATGTAGTTTCTACTTTATACTGGATATAAAGTCTGAAATGCTCAGGATTAAGTTAAAAAAAAAATGTATCTGGAGTTAATTCTGCCACAGGATGTTTTTCTCCACAATACTAGTAAATAGTATTGGTAATTGGTACTAGCCTTGGTCAGGATCCCAACAACAAAAAGCTCTTACCTTTTGTGTAATGGTATTACTTTTTGTGTAATGGTATCCAACCTGAGCACCAGACGATGTGACATTAAGCTGATCATTAATGAGATTTTATTTTAGTCACTTGCTGCACAAAAGCTCTCAACTAATGTAAATTAATTGCAATTAAAAAAATTAATAATGATTGTGGTAATGTAACTTTTTTATAGGCTCATCAGCTGTTATATAATCACATGTCCAAAACAAAAATGTAGCATTTCTGGAACTGCAACATAACAGATACTATTATTTTCAGACCATTTAGCAACACCAAGTAAAATTTTGTTGTCATTAGTTCCAAAGTGATGGGCCCAAAATGTACAGAAGATTAACTATGTATAATACAGTTCTTAAAATTTGGAGCTATGTTCCATTTACCAAAAGAATCACATTAGGACTACTTGTCCAATATTTCATCATAGATCTTTAAAATTTACTACAAAGCATTTCACTGTCTCTCTTCTCTTTTCATTCTATTTCGTACCCTATTGTAGTAAACACTACAATATCTTGCCTTTTAGATGTTGGGTAATAAAGCTCTACTCCTCTAAGAATTTATTTGCTTAATATAGCTTTAAGTACCTGAGCTATCTCAATGACATAAATATTATTTTATAGGGAAGTGAAATTAAGAGCATTTGTAAAATGGTATTAGGAGTATTGCATAATGATTACTGTTCATGGAATAATTGATGTTTTTTCCACATTCATAGATAGATTATACCATATTCTTTCAAGAAAAGCACAAGATTACAAGAAGAACTTTACTATTTTAGTTTGCAGATTAAAGAACTTTGTAGCATGGTAGAGGGGAAAAAATACATTTCTAACAGTGATGACTGTTCCCTCATCCTTTCACAGCCTGATTTCCTCTATGCTCAGCCTAGAAGACAACCAAAGACATGGTTCTCTTAGGAAACCCAACAGTGAATACTAAACTAAGCTGAGAATCTTGGGTTCATGTCCTAAGGTGCATCTTGTTACCAGAGCACTTCATTTGGCCATTAGCCTCTTTTTAGAGGCATTATTACAATGCAAGTCTTAAAATTATGTATATACATAGTGGAAATGTAATTGTATGCAATAGCCAAAGGTAATTTTTCTTAGAAGGCAGGAGATACTTTTAGTGCTATAATTTTTGTTTTGTTTTGGGGGTTTTTGTTCTATTTTGTTTTGTTTGTTTGTTTTTGTTTTTTTGTTTTAACCAAAGTGGCAACAACAGCTTTTCAAGAGTAATAAAGAAACAAGACTATCAATGTCACAGAACATGTTACTTTAAAGACTGTCAAAGACAGAAGTGTCACTGATAGTGACTAAAATCTTCAAATTTGGATATTTATTGTTTGATTTTTAGTTTCATATTTAGGTATTAAAAGTCATCTGAGTGCTTAAGTATGAACCAGATCACCTACTTTTGAAAATATTGCCTACTATAGCATTTGGGTTCACCACAGCTGAATGTCTACTTTTCCTTCTGTTAAAGGTTTTTAAGAGTGATCTATTACTCACAGAGACAAAGGTCTCTGCTGATGATGCAGCTAAAATGCATGAAGTGGTAAAGAAGCTGTATGACCTCTCAGAGCAGTGATCCACACTCACTGCAGCAACCATGCAGAACAGATATTTTCTTTACTATAGCTAGAGACAGATTTGTTTTACTAAACTTAGAGACAACACAGCCTCTCTGCTTTGCGGATACACACCTTAAATATCCCTTTTTTTTGTTTACTGAGTGATCACGCTTGTCTTTCTGCAATAGCTTCTTTTAAAAAATACTCATCTTTATAACATTTGTTCATCTTTCCACACAATATCAGCACATTTACCAAGTATGGCAATTGTTTCTCTTTTGTCCTTTGCCCCTCTGCTGGTTTTAGCTGGGATAGAGTTAATTTTCTTCAGAGCAGTACAGCTATGTTTTGGATTTGTGCTGAAAACAGTGATGATAATACAGAGATGATTTTGATATTGCTGAGCAGTGCTGACACAGAGTCAAGGCCTTTTCTGCTTCTCATAGCACCCCACCAGCAAGTAGGCTGGGGGGGGGCACAAGGAGTTGGGAGGGGACACAGCTGGGACAGCTGACTCCAGTTGCCGAAAGGGATATTCCGTAACATATGACATCATGCTCAGCATATAAACGTGGGAGAACAGGGGAAAGGGAGGGAAAATTGGAGTGATAATGTTTGTCTTCACAAGTACCCGTTACACATGATGGAGCCCTGCTTTCCTGGAGATGGCTGAACACCTGCCTGCCCATGGGAAGTGGTGAATGAATTCCTTGTTTTGCTTTGCTTGTGTGCGCAGCTTTTGCTTTACTTATTAAGCTGTCTTTATCTCAACCCACAAGTTTTCTCACTTTCACTCTTCTGATTCTCTCCCCCATTCCACTGTGGGGGGGAGTAAGCAAGCAGCTGTGTGGTGCTTAGCTGCTGGCTGGGGTTAAACCACAACAGCCCCTTATTTTCACTTACATGATTTGAAGATGAAGCACAGCATTCCCTTTGGTGATAAATGGCAGATAATAACTTTCTGTCACAATTAGCATTTAGACTGCAGGAGGTTGTATCTTCACTATATATATTAGGTGTTGTGGAATGTTACCTTACATGCAAAATACGAACAGAAGCCCTTCAGGACATAAATAGATTTGTTTTTCCTTATGCTTGCCTGGTTATAAATGACTATCCAAAGTGCAAGAATGTAGAGAAACAAGCACCAATATTTTTCTTTTTACAGCTTTGCCTCCAGTACAAAAGACAACTGATTTAAGGAAAGAGATTCTAAGAAAATTGAAGATAATATGTACATAATTTTTACAGCATACCATTCATCAGATGACGTATATGTTGAAACTGATTTACCATAAACTGATAGCATCCCAGTGTGAGTAAACCTTTTTTATAATACAAAGAAGAACCATAATGAGAGTAAGATAGGATGGCATTGGCAATATCTTTAAAATGGTTCTTGACATTTATTTTTAATAGAAAAATTCTATTGGAGGAAACAAAGAAAAGTAGATAACATAAGTGAAACAAAAAATCCAGAAGTTATTACTGTGTTTTCAGCAATCCATGGATCATTTTTTTCTCATCTGTGGTTCAAGAGAGGTATCAATTACATTTGTGTGTGTAACAGAAGACTCAGTTTATTCCAAATGAAGCACCAGCTTCTGATGCCCTTTCAACCTATGGCCCTTTGACCTCAACACTCCCCTACCTTTTATCTTCCCCTTCCTCTATATATTTCTGCAAAGCCGAGAAAACAATACTTCTAAAGATCTATGGGTTGTCTGATTACACAGTTTACAAATACAACAATATTTTTTTTTTTTACCTTTGCCCACAAAGTCCTGCATCTCCATAGTACATTTTCACATCTAGTATTTAAGAATCATAATTTGTACCTTACAGTGCAGGAATCAAGGGTTACTTGTTCAAAGGCAAATAAATGGGAAGAACAATGTGCCTCAGGTGTATGGCATATGCAGTAGAACACACTGTTGTTAAACAGCAGGACGTCAAATACACATTGCACTTGAAGTGTATTCAATCCATTTTAAATATTCTTTGCATGTATTGCAACTCTTAAATCGACCCTGAGTAAGACAATCTTTATTTAAGCATCAGGTTTTCTTCTATGTCAATATCAAGATCAATAATAAGATCAATATACTGGTTCATTGACTGCCAGTCCAAAACAGTAAATTAAAAAAGAATCTTTGCTCTTGAAACTACAGATGTTCTTCTTTACTTATCATAACAGAAAGTGAGCCAAATGACTATTGCTTTCTTATTTAAATAAATCTATATTACATTTAAATGTGTGACTTGAAAGTAGATTAGAGATTTTTCTGCAGGAAATTTTTTGCCCAGTTCAGTACATGTGGAAACAGAAAATATGCAGACAATCCCATCTCTTTTTAATCCATCTTTATAACTCAGATTATATTTCATATTAAAAAAATATTTAGTATTATAACATCTTTCAAGGTGGGAGGGTAATATACACAGTATAAGGCTAATGTTGCCTACATAGTATTAATCTAGTTTGAAGAAAATTATTTGAAATATGTATGTTAGAAGAGATTATAACAAAGCCTCAAACTCTGGAAATAGTATCAGTTTATGGAAGAACAAAATACAGAACAAGCATAGTTAATTTTGGACTATTCTAATCTTTTTAATGAAATGTGTATGTTCTCAGATGAGCTCACATTAATTAATCTTTATTTTAGGTAAGTTTTTAGGCTTTGTTTTCTGGTCCACCTGAAAATTACACTCTGTGTAACACCTCAGATGTATGGCATTTGAATTAAAAAAGGATTTTACAACATTAAACAAGTTCTGTAAGAGCTGTAACAGACAAGGATATTTCATCAACAACTGTAGACTATTCACTTTTGAATACAGTGCTAGGTATTAGCTAAGATATTTTCAGACTAAAAACAATGAAAAAATAAAGCAAACAAAAATAGAGTTTATTTTTAGATTGCCCCTGTAAAAATTGCATGGCTACAGTCATTAAAAACATAGAAAATTGCCCATCCATTCCATGCGTCATTCTTCTTTACTGACCTTTGGAATTTTTTATTACTATCCATCAATTCTGAGTGCCCTCCAAGTAAGAACAATCATTACTGCAAAATCTGTAACAGGTTTCATATCATCCATCTCCCACAACACAGTCTATTTCTGTCTCACAGACCAGATAAGACACAACCTTAACTTCAGCTCTGGTGAATGATGGGGAAATACCTAAGGAA